>VWYI01013686.1:0-95672 GCA_013399455.1 Anthoscopus minutus | reverse complement strand
CGGCCCCGGGTCCTCCTCGGCACGGCGGCTCTCCGGCCTCGGCCGTCCCCTTCTGCCTCTCCCAGCCTCGCCGCGGCTGCGGGGCTCTCCCCCGTCCCGGGCCGCACTGAGGGCTGGCCAGCGCTGGGACCTGCCGGGAAGGGACACGGGAGAAGGACGGTGGGGATGGGGAGCGAACTCTGTCAAGGGACTTATGCGGTGGTTGTCTCAGGGCAGAGGCTGTGGTTCTTTGTGGGGGGAGTCGAGGACTAAAAATTTGGGAAGAGGGAAGTCGGTCTGGAGTGGGACAGGGAGGACTCGCATGTAGAGCACCTGTACCCTATCGCACATTCCCTTTCATTCGAAAACTGCCTCTGTCCCTAGTCTACTCTGCTCTATTCATATAGACCTGCTCCTTCTCTCCACAGAAAGACGGCAGAATAAGCATCCTCCCTGGATTTGAAGTGTAAAAAGGACAGAAATACTCAAATATTAGCAAGTATATTAATGTAGTGCCTATCATCTCTGCCAGGAACCCCAAACCCCACTTTGTTTATAACTGCATGAACAGAGAACAAAGTGGAGGGTACTTGCCCCTAAGAGCTCTCTGTCTGAAGCAGCCTGAGAGCACTGTTCAGTCTAACCTGTGGCCATTTTTCTCCCATTGTCTTGCTGATGCCCTCTGCCATACCTCTGTTCTGCCTTCCTGGTTATAGCTATGCTAGGAAAGGTCCAATCACAGGTACTGAACTTCCTCTTCCTCACTTCTGGACCAAAGGGTGTGTACATTGAGAAAGCGTCATTAGCATTTAGAATGTATCACTCCTGGCCAGTCAAGAAATGATCAAAGAGGTAATCCCCCTTACAGGCTGGGATGAACATTTGTGATTAGGATTTTGTTGTAGTAGCTAATGAAATATTTGAAATACAGCAGCATTTCTTCTGGGAGCGCAGCAGGTGTAATAATAGATACATAATATCTAATAGGAGCAGAAAAACATGCTTGAGCTTTTTCTGATGTAGAATCCTTATTATTTATCTTTTCATTCCTGTGCCTAAAGAGTCCCTGCAAGGAGAGTTCCAAAGGAAGCTTTACAAGGAGCTGCTGAAAAATTACAATCCATTGGAGCGACCAGTTGCAAATGATTCCCAACCACTCACTGTCTACTTCACTCTCAGCCTTATGCAGATCATGGACGTGGTAAGTCTGTAACCTTCTAGGAAACTGTTTCAAAGGGTGGATTTTTTTCCTCCCTAGAAGGGACCTTTGACATAGCAAAGGAAGATCACAAGAAATTGGAAAGCATAAATAGTTCAAGACACAATGCCAAATTTAGCCTGCATCTTTAAAGAACTAAATTGTAAACTTAAACTAAATTGTAGTTAGAAGTAAAATTTACCTCTTTCTTAGATCTCTTGTCAGAAATTCCCAACATTTTTAGCAGTAGAAAATATTTCAAGGGGAGCTCAAAATATACACTTTGTCTTTCAAATCCTCATCTGTCCTTAGACACAACAATCAGTATAGTCTGGGAGGGATTTGCAAAAGCAAAGTCCTTGATTTCTGGTCGTCACTTAAGAGCTGCCTATTTTGGAAGATGGAAGGGAGAGGAAATCCTGGCCAAAATCCAAGTTATGTTATTTCCTTTGGTAGGTAGACAAGATTGCTACATTCTATACACTTAAAGAGCTACTGTATTTACAACTACACTTGATTTGGTATATCAATAGGTATTCCTGTGCTGTACTTGTAGGATCCCTGTAGGATCTTTTCGGGTTCAAATATGACTAATTTAAGCTTCACTCTGTTACAGTGGCACAGAAATGCAATTCAGCATATAAATGGGTTTAAAGTACTTGATTTTACTGAATTCAACTAGCTACAGCAACTCATAAGGAAGTTAAAGTTTTAAAAATATACCTAACCTCAAACTTCCGTTATCTTCCCATTAGATGTCTAAAGTTCAAGACACAGAGTTAATTTCTTCTGGAGCTGTCAAATTTAATTAAAACCCATACTAATTGAAAGGAAAATATCCCCTGATCACTAGCCAATCGCAGTGACTGGCAGTCTTGGCTAACATGATTCAAAAGGTAGCTTTTGATTCTATCTTTGCCTTTCAAGAACCACTTTTAAATTAGTCAGAAACCTTAGTTTTTGTACTGGCTGTTTAGTTACAGCTCATTCTGCTTGCCATAAAACTCACTGCATTTCTTTCTCTGAGATCTGGGATTGGCAGCCAGAGAAAGAAACCAACCATGAAGGAAATTAGGCTTCACGCTATAAAACAAATGAGTTTTCTTCATTGTCAACATGAAGCAAATGCTGGTGGGAATGACTGCTACTTGCAATAACAATTACTGGTTTAACAAACTAGAAACAAAACATGTCACCATCAAACTTTCCTGTAGTTTATATATTCACATTAATGGCTTTTCAGCTGATAGCCACTGAGTCTAATTGGGAGTTAGACCTCTCCAGAGCCAATTCATCAAATCCCTGCCAGAACAGATTGAGCCAGGCTGGATCCTGGTTGCTGCTATTCCTTAGATGAAGACTCTTCCATTCCACTCTGACTTTGCTGACAGGAAAAGGGAGACAGTATATGAAATATTTTCTAAATACAATGGATGTTTTCTACCTTTTATTTCTAGTTTTAATCTGTCCTATTAAAACTAGAAATTTTCTACCCCATGGTTGTTTTTCTTTTAATGATATTGCACATTAATATGGATGCTAGTATCAGCAGTACATAATGAGGGATCTGTAAGTGCCAATTGCCCCAGCTTAGTGGAGTTCACAAGAAAATAGAATTAATTAATTGTCTAATGAGACTGTAAGCTGGCATAGTAAATGATACAAAATGTTTCTAAATGGGGAGGAATAACAGTGGCAACATGAGAAAAATGCAGATTGAGGATGCATGACCCAAGAGGAGAGCTAGGAAACTAAGGGAGTGCTTAGAGAGGAAGTGGAAGTACATAGTAGGCCTGAGATACAGCAAAATAATTTGGAAGAGAGGTGGAATTCAGATGGAAAAGGACGGGATGCAAAATGGAAAGTAAGAGGTTTGAAAGAGTGTATTTCAAAAAGAAAAATCTTAAGAGACAAAGACTAAAGCATACCTTAGTGGAAGGAAAGGAAGAAGGGCTAATGGATGGTCATAGCTTCAGTACAATGGCAGTAAAAATAAAGAATAGGATGTAGAGAAGCTATTTCTTTTTCTCTACTTCTCACTTAATGGAAACCCCTCAATCTGCACATAAAACTGGTCTTCTGCTTGTTTTGGTATTTCAGTACTTGCATGGAATCTAAGCCTAACTGAGGCTTAGGAAAATTTCCAGCATATACATTTTTGAGAAACAGATTATTGAAATACAATGATATGATGTAATTTCCACACTGGAAAAAATTACAGCCACCACATTTTTAAACATTGTATGGAGGTAAATACCTTCTAAGAGAGTTGTTTTCTCTTGTAACATCCATCCCAATAATAGTATCAGAGGAGAATATTCAGCCACTCCCTATTGGTTTGGAAGGAACACTAGGAATAGACAGCAGTGCTGTTCCTACTCTGCTACATCTCATACAGAATAGTGAATGGCATAGAAAAACAAATGCAGTGAGCATGAGGGTGGGAAGTTTGTGCCTAGCCTGGCGTTTTTACGATAGACATATCTATATCCACTGTAAGTTAATACAACAATCAGAGGGTAATAATATAGTAATGAATACAATTATCAGAGGGTATTTCATCCCCCAAAGTCAGAAGATGAACCCTTAGAAATTAAGTGGTCACACATTTATACTGCAAATGACTGCTTTGAGACACAAGTATGAAGAACTGGAATACACTGAGTGATAGTTCATAACCAATTTTTACTGCTATCTAAATGAGCAGAAAAATCCCAATCTTATTTTAGTTTGGACAGGGCCTCTAGAGGTCATCTCGTCCACTCCCCTACTGCAAAGATATCTTAAATGGATCATGTTACTCAGGACTGTGTCCAGTCAAGTGCTGACCACTTTGATAGCAAGAGTTTCCACAAACTTCCTGGGCAGGCAGTATTCAGCTACCATCATGGTAGATTTTTCCTTACATCTAAACATAACTTCCTATTTTTCAACTTGGGAACAGTACTAAAAAAATAGTTCTAGAAAAATAAGACAACTTTTCTTCAGGAAAATAAAAATAATAAAGAAGATACTTTTGGTGAAGTATTCTAGATTTCTTGACCATTTGCTGCAGGTGTGTATATCTCTGAATAACACAGCAGAAAGCTAGAGCTTGAAATCTTGGTAAACCCACATGGCAGAACTCCTTAGAGTAGCTGTCAATGGTTCACTCTCAATATATAAGTTTTTCAGCTTTCTGGCTGGAATCTAGAATTTTTACCAGCTTTCTTTGTGGAACTTGAGGCAGCACTTTGGGAGTGTCCTAAGCTGATCTCAGCCTTTATTACAGAAGAAATCTGAGTTCTGGGCTCATTAGCTCCCGCAGCTTTGGCTTTGAATGCCTCTCTGAGTGAGAGTTACCTTATCCTTTTTTGAGGGGTCAGTTCTCCACATGACCTGTACTTTGGCTTTAGATTAGCTTAAACTGCTCACCAAACTACCTGTGGTGGTTCTTCACTTAACATGTCACATATTTCAAAAAACACAAGTGAGCTCAATCTCTGAGTAAAGTTGTAAAACTTGAGAGAATACTGGATCAATAAAATCTTAGCTTGTGACTTCTTCAAGACTCATGGTGCCAAACATTTTGTGGGTATGAGTGTGACCATTTTGGTCTATTATGATCATAAGTTAGTTAATATTTCAGAATCAACATTTAAAACATTTATTTAAGAAATTGAATTAAGCTACTTACCTACATGAATATTCACATTCTTATTTATGTTGCATAACACTATTTAGTCAGAAATCTTTCACGGTTCCTGAAGACACTTGCTGGCTAATTAAATCATTTACTACAAACAGATTTTGTTTATTTTCTAGTTTTTCCTGTTCCCTTTTTTAAAAATATCTAGTGAGGGGAAAGAAAAGCACTGAATAGTTGTTGGTACATAGTGAGCAGCAGCAGCATCTCAAGGGAAATCCTGTTTCTTTAGGCTGTTCAACTCACTTGTGCAGACCAAAGGATAAATGAAAGCATACAAACTTTTTTCCATTTATCTGAACTTAGTCAAAGTTTGCTTATCCTATATTGCCCTTGGTTACTTGCACGACTTAGTTTTAAATATTCAAGGGCTTTTGTCCTTGTTTTGTTTTACACAGTGAAGTGATCCAGCTGACTACAATGATGTACATACAAGGCTTTGTAAAGCCTCTGCATAAGGATCTGCAATTCAGTATTTGCAATCCAATACTCTGGACCCACTGGGCAAGATAATAATGTCAAATATCTTGAAAGTTTGAAAAGAAAATTATGCTGTCATTCAAAGAAGCAGAACGGCTTCTGTAAAGAAATAGACTATAAAACAAACATCTTGCCCGCCAAAAAAAAGGGGTGGGGGGGAAGAAAAAAAGAAATTTAAATCTGGAAAAATGAATAAAACAACCAAATCAAGAGGCTCATTGGAAAATGGTGCTAATGAAGTTCCTAAGCTGTTTATCAGACCTCAGCAGCCTCTTTGCCAACAATGGCTGTGGCAGAAGCTCATCAAATCTGCATTATTCTTTTAATTTTAGGATTCATTTGTGTACATTAGAAAATATCTCTCCAAGCTATATTTTCTTCTCAGTTTGCTGCTTGAACTTTTTCCCCACCACACTAAAGAGAGAAACTGTTTGCACTTTCATCTTGCAGCCATTTCCATTCCATCATAATTTATCCTAAGAGTTTAGAAAACTGGAAAGGTGCTGGGATAATCCTTTTGATATTTTTACTTAGTTTAATACCATGAAAGTTACTGGATTATACCAGAAAACAGAGTATTCTATTTTTCCATTAAATCTGAAGAACAGATCAGACAAGAGTCCGAAATGTTCTGACAATGCATCTACTTTAACAAGCAGACAACACCTCTCCCTACCCTACTGTGGTGAGATACTAATACACTAAGAGAAACTGCAACCTTATTTCTATGATATTTGTCCATCTTTCCTGTGCTTCTAAATATCTTCTGGATTTTTTAACTCTACTGTCAGCATTTTACCTAGTCTCCTCAAACAGTGTTAGATCTGGACAGATATTTTAAACACAGGAGGATGTGTAGGATGAAATGGGAAGCAATGAATTTATACTAATTAAAGGCAGTTTGCAGGAAGGAAAAAAGGACTGACTAAAGGCTATAAAAAAACCTCCTGATAATAGTTCACTCGAGGACATTAGAGATGTTCATTGTATATGAAAATCAGAACTTTTGTTCTGCTTTCTGGTTCCACGGGAGAGATGCTTGGAACTTTTTTGTAATATAAATCAGCTAGGGTTTTTCTGTTTGCATGGGTTTTCTTTCTAATATGAGTAAAGTGAAGCAGTTTCTCAGACATTTTTCTTATTCTTTTTGATATTAATAATCAGTTTGAATCACAAAAACTCCGTACCTCATATTTTGTTTTCTAACTCCATTGGTATGGATTCCCCATTAACTCAAAAAGTGACTAAACATCTACTTCCATGTTGGTTGTGATGAAAAGGGCTTGTAACCTTCCTGTGAAAAGTATGGCTAAGATGCTAGGAAACAGATTCCTCTGTGACATTGCTGTAGAGCACAGGGACCACCACATAAAGCCTTCACATTTTACCCAGGGCCTCTTACTAGAACAACAGAAACTTCAAAATCACATTGTCTAGTAATTATTAGTAGTCCTCAGTAATAAGCTAATGAAACTAAGTTAAAGTGCAAGATATAATTCCTGGGATTCAGATCTGGATAATACTTGGTTTTATACAAAGCTTTTAATTCACAGAAGTTTGAGACTGAAATGAATATAGTCCTTGTAATATTCAGAGTTGTTCATTTTTTAAAAAAAATACTGTCATCTTCAAATACTAGACAATACAGGATGTTACTATTTGATGCACAAGTTCACATGTTTTGTTTTGACCAATATGGATCAGCTTATTACGGTCTGTGGTAATTTGTATGGAAAGACTGAAAGACATGTATACTTCATACATGTTCTTCTGCTTGGCTAGTGGAACACCACTGACCTGCACTGGCCAAGGATCTGGCTCCTTGAAGTACAAGTACTAGCCAAGCTTTTGCAGCCCCGTGTGCCTGCTGGGTGCACAGAACAATTACATGCTCCATAACCCTGCTGCTCCTTGGGAAGCCTCCTCTGCTGTGCACAGAAAGGTGGCAGCTGCCTTGGTTCCTCCTGGGTTTGATTTGCCTCTGACTGCAGTGTCAACATGCATGAGAAGGGAGTTCAGATGCAGGTGTCTGCCCCTGCTGAACACATTTCTTTTCTGGGAAGGCTTCTGGAAGTGCTGTGGGAGGTTGCTGTGGGCTGGATGAATTATGTGGGGAAAAGCAACTCCCAAGTAACCATCATGGCCTCAGCCCCAGTCCTGTGGTGTGATCTGTGTGGGTCTACAAGTTGGCAGGAATGTGCTGCAGCAATTTTGGGGATGATGGCAAGGGAAGGCAGGATGTGCTGCTAAAGCAAGGTGGTATTTCTGTTCCTGTTCTGTCTCTGCTCAGGGCTGTGTTCTCAGAGCCCTGCGGATACAGTGCCTGCTTTTCTCTCAGCAAAGCACATGCTATCAAAACTTTCCAGTCATTTACAAATCTAATATTGCTGGCAGCAGTTGAACAAAGTATTGTCAGTGGATTGGAAGCAAACAATTCTGTATCACTGAACAGCATATTAACATAAATACATTCAAATGTTAATTACTTCAAATGTCAATTACTTCAAATTTAGATGATACAGATCTGAATTCTTCAGTTTCTCCTGAACTCTTCACCATATTCAGTAGCCTGAATAGACTACTAAACAATCCAACTGTTCTCAATCTAAATATATCTGTGAGTTACAAAAATGGGAAAAAAAGGAAGGAAGGAAGAAAGGAAGACTTCACAATGAGTAGGCAGCAGGGAGCCTATTTGTACGAGCACTTATATAGAAAAAGAAATCTTTTAAAATTCACTTAGACTTTTAATTACTTAAATAATTTACTTCACTGTGTTAACCAATTAATTTTTAATTTATTGAAAATTAAAATATTTATTTTCCAAGAGTAACCAGAAGCAGCCTGAAGTAAATGTCTATTCAGATTTAACCTTCACTTGTGCTTGCATTTTCATGCCTGTTACTGCAACTAGAATTTGATTTGTATAAAGGAAAGGCTGGTAACCCTGGCTTCAACAACAGCTAACTGTGAGCATGGTATGAAGCCATGCTGCTGCTCATTAAGAGCAAGATAAGAATATAATATTCATCCAGTTCATCTCTCCCAAATCTTCTAGTAGTGATGTGAAGCCACATATGCATGGTTTATTATCCTGTCTCCTCATTCCTTGTGTGCTCCTCATAAAAAACTCCCCTGAAGAGAAAATGATCAATAACCATGTGCAGACATGGGGGACCCATGCACATGTTCAATTATACAGCACTGCTAATCTGAACTTTCATTGGCTTGTTTTCTGCATTCAGTCAGACGTGTTTGCGCATTTCTGTGCTTGGCATCCCCTTAATTACTCTTAGTAACTACAGAGGTGTGCTGGTTTAGGGTGTGAGAGGAAGGCAGGAAGGAAGGAATGAGGACTCTTACCCACCATCTCCAAAACTATTAAATGCAAGAATGAGGATAGAAAAAGTAATGAGCACTGACAGAGCTCAAAAAATTGAGATGAGCATTTTTATGGATTTTGGAATGCTCACTCCATCTCTGTCCCCACAGACAGAAATTATCTTTTCAGAGAGGAGAATTTACTCTTTTGTGCAGCAGAAAAAGCAGCCTGAAGGACTGTGTAGGTGTTCTGACATTTCAGTCATGATGCTTGTTGCATTTGTGAAGAAACAGAGATATGGTTGATTTCCATCAAAGTATTCCTCTCAGCTAAGCTCACAGTTTCTCAGCACCTTTGTAAGTGATTCTCTACAGGATATCAGAGAAATGGGGGCAGTATGGATTTTCATGGAAAGCAGGGAAGGAAGACCCTTAAAAAAGGACCCTCTAATGTGTCAGTCAGAGGACGTAGGGTAAGGAATAACTAGAACCTCTGTAATATGATTCATCTTCTTGAGTTGTTGAAGTGTCTTAGCAATACTTCTGTGTCAAGAGTTGCAGAGACATTCAGCAGAATAAGCAATGCATTTTGTACTCTGTCCTTCCCCACAAAATTAAAGTTTTTTAATTGCCATGGTGATGTCTGTGCTGTATCCTAGATTGAACAGAGAACCCAAGATATCCAAGATAATGGGTAATGTTTCATATCACAGGAATTTTGGAGCAACACCTCCGTGCTTAGTTTTATACTTGGGAAGCTGGAGGTAGGAGAGAGACTGTCTGGGATGAGTAATAGCACTTTGCTATCTGACCCTCTGAAGCTGGCTTTACCTGTGTCCATTTGTAGTGCACAGAGATATTCCTCGTGGTTGTGTAAGATGCCTCTGTCTCTGTGGCTCTAGTTTTCCTCAAAGGTTTCAGCTGATGCTAAATAATGGAAAATATGCTCTGGACAGGTGTGAAAAATTTTGTTGCTGTTACTCACAAAAATAGGACAGATGAACGGCAGCAGCAGGCTGGTGCTGGAGCTGTGTGCTCTGATCACACACAGGGAGAGGAAGAGACAGCTTTGGGCTCATCTCCTTGTTCTCCCATAACTTTCTCTTCTTTCCTTATAGAAATAGCACACACACACTTTCCTTCCACTTCAGTCTGCTGGTACGTTCAAGTGTAGCAACCTGACCTTTTTCTGTGTTTTGCAGCTAATCTCTAGGAAAATAAATCAAGTTCAAAGGCTTTGATTCCCTCTGGTTTTAACATCATGTAATAAGTGTGGCTATGGGGGCTCTTTTGTTTGATCTTATCTTGTGGTACTGTTGGCAGATTCCAGCATGTGTTCATAGCTGGGATGCCTATCTGTGTCAGACTGGTGGTGGTAATCAGCACCTAGAGCCAGTATTTAACACTAATTCAGGGTTCAGTCCTCTCAACAGGAGTCTGCTACAAAATACACTGGAATCAAGAATTATTTGTAAATAATGCAACAGAAGAGAATTATTACTTCGCATGTTTGCAAGAAATTTAACTGCACCTTAAGCTCTATGCTATATTCAAAAATTGAACTGAGTGAAAGCTACAATTAATCACAGGAATTCATAAGGTAACTTGAAAAATGCAACTTACTCTTCAAAACAGATTTTTTCATGTAAGATGTGCTGAGGTATGTGATTAGTTATGCTGTATTCTGCTCGTTTCATATGCCTTATCCCTGCTTGTCTTTGCAAAGATGAATGCGTTCATATCTAAATACAATCTCTTGTTAACAATGATGTACTGAAAAAAAAAAAGACAGACTGCTGTTACAATTACATCCCCATGGTAACCAAAATGGTACATCATGAGACTCACATATATTTATAATCTCAGCTTCTTTTTCCTGGAACTCGGTAAAAGCCACTTCACCAGCCCACTGCCAGGACAAAGCCCTGGTACAGCCAGCAGCAGCACAAGTCTCAGACCTAATAGAGCATATCTGGAACACAAAGACCTTCCTACATCCTAAGAAGGCTTCTCACATAGATGCTCTGTTCAGAGTTAAGGTCACTCTTTTATGCTGTTTCTGCAGCAGCTTTTTGCTGTGATGGATTTGCATGTATCTGGGGAGACTTGTGTATGGTCTGAACAAACTGCCTTTCTTTTAAAGCAATATAAAGAAATTGGGGAGAAAGCAAATGCTTTTTGCAAAAGCGTGTAAGACAAGTTGTTGTGGAGAAAATGCTTGCCTTTTTCAGACACAAACAGTGCAAGTCAAAAAAAAAGCAAAACAAACAACCCCCCTCAGAGGTCACCTGAAGTTAAGCAAAGTAATCAGACTCCTTATCTCATACTCCAAACTCAACCTTTATAATAGTATCTTAACCCAGATAATATCTTAACCCAGATAAAATTCAAATTATATTTTTCTAATTTTTAAGAAAAAAATGAGATAGTTGAGATATTCAAAAAGCCAAAAATGAACATCTACTCCTATCCCAGCAGCACAGAAAGCTCTAGTAATATTTTAGCATTTTAACTTTAGAATTCAACTTTCTCAGAACTTTAGCTCTAAGCAGAAGCATACTCCTCTGTTGTACTCAGGTTTACTTCCTCACTCCATGTACACCTGAACAGTGCATAGGACAGGAACTCCAGGCTTCAACACCCATGCAGAACATACCTGAGAAAGACATGTATATTCAGACTTCCACAGAGGTCAAACCCTTCAGTTACTAAAGTCTGAACTGTAACTATGTGTAAGCTCATAGTAAATATGTACTGGCTCGAGTGTTAAACACAGACCTGAACTGTAAGCTAGGGCACCTGTCCACCACTTATACTTGAAGCTTTCCTTTCCTCCTCTCCCATTCCCTCCCAGCTGCTGCATGCTTTTCCTCAGGGGTGTGCCTGAGAGACTTGCAGAGCATCCTCCCCTCCTGCAGTTTCCATCCCATGGAACCTGGAGCTTGCTGTGGCTCCAGCACAGCCTCTGAACCCCCTGGCCCAGGATCCCCTGCATCCAGTTCGAGGGGCTGCTTCAGCCTGGCCCTTCTCTTGCTAGAGAGGCACAATTTTCCTTGTGCTTAATTTGCTGAAAATAATGTGCTTGGAAGTCAGAGGTAATATTTGCAAAGTAATTTTTAAAAAATCCATTTGTTGATTTTCTACTCATATATTCTCATTCATAATAATTTAACAAAATAATAAGTTAACAAAAACCCCACAAGAGAATAAATAGTCTGAAAAATTTCATGAATTTTGGATGGGGCATGTTTACAAACTATCAAGACAGGAAAATGCTCAATAAACACTAGGCAGCATATTCTATAAAGTAATTTAAAAAATGGCATTAGGTGTATAAGCTAGCCTGGATTAATGCATTTCAAAGGAAAATGATATAAGTAGGCATTGCTTTGAAATAAAGCTTCCATACTGAACTTGAAACACTACTGGCTAATTAAGGAAACATTTATGAAGACAGGGCATATTTTGAAGGTGAGAAGCTGCACAAAATTGAAGCAACAACACCAACAGAGCAGTCTGCTAAGGAGAGGTAACTTGAGCTGAAATGTTTAATTTATTTCAGCATTATTTCTAGTAAGTAGAACCCACTCCTTGATTTATAGAAGAAATCAAGTAAATATGGCAAGGCAGATGAATTACTGAATGTAGGACATGGTTCCAAAACAAAACAAAAAATAAATAGAATGAGAGTGCAGAATCAGACCATAATCCTGCCTGTTCCATGCAGGAAACTTCACTGGATTAACAATGGCCCTCTCCTACAAATATTTTAAATTTCTTTATAAAATTGAGCCTACACATTCAAGTCATTAGCCTTAACACTGCTTTCAGCTTTCAGTCTTTCACTGCATTCTCTTTTCCTGCTGTACATTCTGGGCTTGGTTCTTGTACAGATCTGCCTGACTTCTCACAGGATTCAGACAGGAAACAGAGGAACTCTCACTGCATCTGGTACTGTCACTCTTCAGGGTTATGGAACATGCTTAGGACAGCAGACTGAGTTGAGAATATGCCTGGCATGGTTTAACCCCAGCCAGAAACTAACACACTGCACGCAGTTGCTCACTCAGGCCCCTCCCCTGGTGGGGAGGACAATAAGAAAAGGTAAAACATATGGGTTGAAATAAGAACAATTGAATAAGTGAAACAAGCCCAAACCAGGAAAATGCTAAGTATTAGGGGACTTCAATAACCTTTATTCACTGTATCATAAATTAATGGAGGAGGAGGCATTCATAGAGGGAAACTCTACCCGTTTCCCATATATAACAATTAAGTATCTCAGTTAGCCCCAAAGCAGTCATTTATTGCCTTGTTCTTCATTAAATTTACAGTCCAAAGTCAGCTTTCCTAAAAAATCAAAACGGATAATGGCAGCAATCTGTGCCAGTCTGTGTTATCTCTATCAACAAAACTCCACTTTTCCCGGTCAGGAGCAATTCGCTTGAGCCATTCTTTATTTCAAAGACCTCCAGCATGCAGACTGCATAAAGAGCCATTCATATGCCATCCATCACAAATCTAATAAACCTAAGAGCTCAGTGGAAGAGAAGTTTTCAAATTTCATTTTAATTAACTACTCACATTTTGGTTGGCCTTTATAGTTTAATTCTTTGATTAAAAATAGCTAGAAAAAATTATATGAAAGATTAGGAAGCACACCAAGTAATGAAGATATTTTCAGGCTGGGTTTTGGAGATTTTACTATAAAACTCACCTTAATGCCACAGGAGATACTTAACTAATTCCTGAGCACATCTGCAATTATCCCTAAAGGTCTGAAGGAGCCAGAGTCTGAGTTAGCTGGTGGCAAGAATCAGGCAGGTATCATCCTAGCTGTGAGGGTGCCTTGGGATAAATTTGCTTTGCAATGGGATGTGGGAAAGAAGGTGATGTCCCAAACATCTTCAGCTTTCAGAAACATCACTAGTCAGCAGTTGAGTGCAAAATAACAAAGACCAGCTTCCAGAGGATTCTTTGCACCAACAGAATCAGGGCAAATTAGCAGCTGATGTAAAGGGAGTTGTCCCTGTTTTACATTACCATTCCAAGGCCAGGTCATGAAGAACCGGCACAGCATCTGACTGTGCTGTTCAGCTCTGGCTGAACAACAGTGTGCAACAGTTGCTGTAGTTTTGAAGGAGCCTGGCTTTCCCAGCAGGAGGCTGTACCACTACAAGATTAAGTCATAAATGCTAAAGCTCTGCTTTTATACAAAAATGTCACTGGTGTGGCAGAACTCATAACACCAAATAAAAATGTGTGTTTAAGTTTGAAATGGTCTTCAAAAATATGGTGCAATGGTGAAAATTTATATTTTCACTTCAGACATTTTATTGAATATTTTTCTGTCTTTTTAACCTATTTTTAAGAAATCAGAAACATTCTGTCATCTGTTCCTGACGTTGAATCTCACATGTTGGATCATGGAATATTATTAATATTATTTATGCTGTGGTAATAACTGTTTACACAGCATTTTCTCCATAATTGGAAATATGTGCTGTAAGCTGAGTCAAAACCATATTACCATATAAAAAGGTCTATTCCTGACCACTGGAAAAGTGAAGGGTAATTGCACTGGCTTATTCTTTTAATAGTGAAAAGGAAGACAGGTGGGAAAGAGGCATCAGGAATTCCAATCTTTTATGTCACAAATTATGTGCACTGAATTTTTCTTCATCTTTATATTGCTTGAACAACCTTTTTCACATTGACAACTCTTTGTTTGGCTTTTTATTGCTATACAAACTTCTTCCAAATTCTTAATTCCCTCTACTACATTCCTCAAGATCAAGACTGGCTGCAGCTTCAGCCCACACCTATGGGTGATTAGGGGTAGTCCTTGGCCAGCAGCTGCAGTGTTCATTTTACTGTCCCTGCAGAACACCAGGATGGCTTTTTTAAGTAACTTTTTTAAGTAACTGCTATCTCACTACTGAGATAGCAAAATTCAGCTTTGCCCGCATGATTAAGAAGCCCTGAGCCACCTTTAATAGAAAAGTTTAGGTTTAACCTCGGCACATGGAGGGGATATTTGCAATAGACCCCCACACTGACTTCGTGTGGGAAGGCTGAGGTCGCTGCGGTGCTCTCAGGGCTGCAGGTGGGTGAAGCTGGAGCAGGAACTGCTCTGGCCTCTCCTGCAGGGAGCTGCTGTGCACCAGCACCACAGACAGGGATTGGAAATGTAGCCTTTCACTACATGCCATGACTTTTGAGAATCTTGGATTCATCCTGCCATAATGGCTGCCTGCAGCATGGACAGTGCCAATCTTTTGTCACCTGGCCAGTTTATGAGTGCTAAACTCACCCTCTAGCTCATCCTCTCAGGACTCATCCTGTAGGAATTCAGGCTTTTTCAGCTGATACAGTTCAGTGAGCTCAGTGCATGACCCTAAAAAGGAACAGGAAGAACACCCCAAGCTGTGTGAAGCAAAAATTAAATGTTACAGGATTTTAAATGACGGGGGGAAATGTCATTAGGCGCAGGTAATTTGACATTGTGGATTAGAAGATGTTGAGAATGTTTACTGAGCAAGTGCTGAGATAATAAGAGGTGATGAACTGACTAACCTGCTGGTTTCAGTAGGATGACATTCAAGTACACAAAAGTGAAAATCAGTAAAGAAAGTGTCTTACATGTTTCTCACTGGTTATCAGGGTGTTGTTAACTTCAGACTACAGTTATTAGCTTCGGTTTTGCTACAGGGTACCAATCAGGAACACAGTATTATGGTGTAACAAGAGATGTCTTAAAATGTTCTTAAAAATCTTTATTAAGGTTCAAAAGAATTGAAGCTCAGTTCAAAAAGCCATAACTTTTTCTGTAATTTAGGTGAGATTTAATCAAGTAAAAATAAAGAATTTAAATTTCAAGTGCAGAAATTACAGCTCATAGATTTTAGTCAGGATATCACCTTATGCTAGTCCCTAGGAAGTATGTGTTTCTTGCTAGGTGCTGCACATCACTGCATGCCACTCTCTAGGCATGCAATTTTATCTTAGTTCTTTTTCCCCTTGCAGTTGCCATGTAGCTTTTCTAGTGTGGATGCTACATGTGCTGAAATCCATTTGAAAGTCTACACCTGTCATTACAGAGTTTATAATGTCCAGGCTAACACATTTCACAAAGCATTATCAATTTTCTACCTCTTCTTTTATGTATTCTGATTAACACAGGGTAAGGAAAGGAAAATTTGACACTCTGGTAACTGTGTTTCTGAAGGTGATCAGTCCAATGGATTGTATACATTGAAAAAACATACAAAACCAGGAGTGGGACCTGGAAGAATGGAGACAGTGCAATTTCCTTCAAAGATTTGCAGAAATCAATACCTCTACCTTCAAAATGAATGAAGGCCCATTCAAGTCTCCTGATGTCAGCTACTTACCCTTCATTAACTGCACTGCCACAAAATAACATGAAAAGCAGTCCAGTAGCAATTTGCCATCTGTCTTCTCAGATCTTGACTGCAGTTATGAATAGAGATGACCAAAGCAGCCTTCACCCACATTCCACTGTGCCAAGGAAACCTAACTATTAGCAGGGCTACTTGGCCAGTACTGCCTGAACAGCAAATAATTTAAAGCAGCTGGTATGGAGGAAAAACCAAACCAATCTAAATGACATGATACAGTGTCTGGTCTCATTCTCTGTTGAGAAGATTCTCCAACATCTCAGATTATACTGTGAAGCCATTTTTCTTTCCTCCTTTATAGCAGAAAGAGTTTGTAATAGGAGCTTCCTTGTTTTTGTGTTCAAAACACATAAAGTGTTCTGTAAGAGTTTACAAAATGAAGCGACAAAAACTGGTGAAGTTCTATGAAGCATTTCAAGCCCACCCATCATTTTACAGGGAGGTACTGCACAACTCTGTTGAAAAGAGTGTTAAATTAATTTGCTGTGAAGCATTTAAAACAGTGTCCAAAAAACTCTCCTATGCAGGGAGAAACCCTGCAGAATGTCTCCTGCCCCACCTTTTACCAGCTTCACTTGGGTCCACAGAGAGTGACAAACCCTCTAAAATCTAGAATCTCTAGACCCTTTCCTCTAGTGATGGATGCGACAATCCAATAATGCCAAAATGCTGGAAATTGTTTGCTCCAACAAACAGTATTAAAAACTCAAAACATTGCTATAAACCAAGCCTCAGCAGGCAGTAAAGTTTTTATAGCTGAGAAGTAATGGTAGGATTTATGATTCAAATCCTGATGGAACCTAAAATACAGTGATTCAAGTGGAAATTACCTAGTTCATATGTAACCCTCTTTCAGACTCTAAATGCTTCAAATAACAGAAAGAAATACCATGAAAACAGCATGAACCATCTTTACTCAGGGCTTGTCTTCACAGTACAAGTCACATTTGGGTCAGTACTCTCAGAACAGGCTCTTTGAGCTAGGTTTGAGTGAAAGATCACTCTTCAGAATAACTCTTGGCTTTCAGAATGTGCTTGCAGAGCCTGCATGCCAACCTGCAATGGCTCTGCCATGTGCCTGGCAGTGGCAGGCAGCTGAATCATGCTTCCAGCAGCACAGCTGGTTTAGAAGTCTGCTGTTCCCCTCAGCTCTGCTACTTTGAGTGCTCAGTGGCAGCTCTCTGTCCTGGGTCTGTGATGTGCACTGATAGTAGAGTTCCTTCCTGCTACTCCTAAAATAGTTCCCATGCCTGTGCTGTGGGCTCAGGCCCTCCCAGCAGATCCCCATGGCACAGCATCAGCTCAAGCACCAGCAACACTCCAGCTTCAGTACAATATCTTTCTGGCTGTTGAACAGGACTTTTTGAAACATCACTAATTTAAAGCTGGGGCCATTCATGTGTAGAAAGAGATCACATTGGGAATAAAATGAGAGTTTAACTCAGGATTTAACCATGCAGGAATACATGGCATTCAGCTAATAGTCCTGAAACAGGCTTCCTGCAGCATAATGGATTCTGAATTGCTCTGTGCCTCTGAGCCGCCCGTGATGCCTGTGCAGAGAAACCACCCAGCAGTGGTGCTTGCAGCTTTGCTCAGGTGCTGAGCCAGGACATTGCATTATAGGAACGTGTCATGTTCACCTGGGACAGCACACAGAGCTTTGAGAAAATGCTACTGAACTTTGGGGGATAAGTTATCATTGACAGTATTTCTATCTCACATAAAATTGCCTATGATAAATAGGAATATGTAGGTTTTACACACCCTGAACTGGCAACCCTTTCAACAGACTTTTCATGGTGATATGAATAATCTCTTAAGGATTGTTTCTTCATTCATGAATTAAAGATC
Source organism: Anthoscopus minutus (assembly GCA_013399455.1). Classification (NCBI taxonomy): domain Eukaryota; kingdom Metazoa; phylum Chordata; class Aves; order Passeriformes; family Paridae; genus Anthoscopus; species Anthoscopus minutus. The sequence goes on along the minus strand of VWYI01013686.1, from coordinate 77,734 downwards.
TCATACAAACTAGTTCTGTAGTGCTGAACTTATAGTTAACACTATAAGCAGGTTGCTGAGAGAGGTTCCAAATTAATGTTTATGCAGCTAGAAAATAAAAGCTACTAGTACAAATTAATTAGTGGTTTGCCTGGGTGATATCTTCAGCAATGCTTTCACCATGGAGATTCAGTGGATCTTAATAATGGATTTCTGAAACCAAATGGTTAGAGACCTGTTTCCCCAGGATGCCACTTAAATGAGTTATTCACCTGGGACAGTTTTGAAAAAGGTCCATGGTGGTGATGAAGCAGAAAATAGAGAGGAAAAGTGCTGAATGACTAGCTGTGGTCTGTGATTATTTATATTTTTTATTTTACTTTTTGTTTTAAAGGAAGGTAGAAGTGTGTATGGAGGTAGACTTCATTCATGCACATTGCCATCTTTCTTTAAAATCTTTCTATTTTTATGTTGTACATTTAGTTGTGATTATACACAGCCTAGTAACAATGTCATACATTTACTGAGGCTGCTCCTCAAAGCTTTCCCTTGCTTTAAAAATGCCATTTTCCCTTGCAATGTATTTGATTTTAGATGCTAACTTCCTACTATTGTGCTGATCTAGAGTGGTTTCAATGAAAGGTCTCTCAGGAGTTCTTTTTGATTAGTAGTTCACAAAACAAGAGCAGAAGAGGAAAAATATTGAACTTTAGTAAATTTTCAATTATAAAAGGGTTTTTTAGTGTATGAAATGTGATTAAATATTTTTGGCCATTTTTTTGGCAATTAAGAATGACATTTAAGTTCAGGAGAGACATTCTTAAGTTCAGAGGTCTAGACATCTAATATATAGACATATGAAAAACTGGCAGTTGAGGCTGTACGGGTGGCTGACTTTCCTATGACACTTTCTCAGACTGTAAATGGAGCTTTGTCTGGTGTTGGGATAGGGATTGTGTGCTCAGATTGGAAAATGTGGAACACTGGCAGTATATACAGTATATTCCATTAGCTTCAAACAACTCAGTTGCATGCTGATATGGAACCTCCACAGAAAAATGTCACTGATATTTTCCTGTGAATGAGCAGTAAAGAATTAAAGTCTACAACTTTGGCATTAAGATGCCTGCTGTGCCACCTGAACTTACATCAGTCACAGGAGTCCAGAGGAAAGGTTTCAAAGAATAACAATATTCTGCCCTGACAGCAGTTTTCTGGTAAAGCTGATGCAACACTTTCAGTGTAGTTCCACTGACAGGAGTGGTGCTACTTGCCTGTTAAGCTCCTCAGAATGGCCTCAACACATCTCATCTGAGATGTGCTTTGCTCATTATTTTTTCTACTTTGCTCGTTATTTTTTCTACTGCCTGGATTAGTGAGAGAGCTGCTCCTAAGAAAGGTGATACAGGCAGACCCTACTGTAATCTGCCTTGCCTTTGGAGATTCTTTATTAAGGAAGGAGCCCCAGGGAAGAGCCTGGCAGAAGGATACTCCCAGGAAACAGTTTGACTGATTGTGGTAATATGAAAAAGTACCTGTGAATACTTCTGTTCCAATAAATGAGTGGCAATGATTCCCATTGCTTTGAAAGGTACCTCAGCACAACTGGCTATTTTATAATAGTCAAATGTATTTAATGGTATTATTTTATCTGTATGGTACTAAGCTGTAGTTTGTTTTTTTTCTTCTTCCTCTCCTCCTTCTCTCCAGGATGAAAAGAATCAAGTTTTAACAACAAATATTTGGCTACAAATGGTAAGTTTTGAAACAAAGTATGTTTGCTTTCCCCCTTCAGTCTTACAGTTTAATCTGGTGAGGGGTTTGAATTTTAGAAAACTTTCTGGTCTTTAAGAAAATTTGAGTTGACTCCTAATTCCAATGCAGATTTTCTTAGCTTCCACTAGATACCACAGCAGAGAACTTTGTCCTCATTAACTCATGGCCAGAATTGCTGGGCAGGATTAAATTTTTATTCACTTTTAAATAAATAGAACAGATAATAATAATTTCTGAGAGTATTTTGAAATTGTTTTCTCTGAAATGTTACATTATGACTCAGAATTAACAAGGTGCTTCTTAGCATGCTGACTCCTGTGGAGTCCTAATGCGTCCACAAACATTTACATCATAAGTTTGTCTTAATCTCTGCAAACACAGGGTGATGTGGAGTTTTCTCCACCTCTAGCAGCATGGATGAGAATTTGCCATTAGCTGAATTCCCATCAGTATTACAGAAACTGAACTGTTTTGGTTAAGTAGAGGAAGTTACAGAAGATCTCTATTATTCCAGACAATCACATGGCTTTTGCAGAAACTTTACACCCTTCAGTTCTTTTACCAGCTTATTCACTTTAAATGCATTATTTTTTCTTTTATTGTAACATTTTAGATAGAGCACCTCACTTGCACTGGAGTAGGTCTTGGAAAACAAATGAAAGACTATTCTGATGACCTGTAAGAATAACATGACTATTCCATATATTCACAAAGAAAATCTGACATGGAAGAAGCACTCAACTCATGCTTTTTTACAGGCCTGTTGTAAAGCAAAATTAAAAATGTCAAATATAATATGTTTTTGGCTTTTAGCTACAAAGACCCTAGTTGCTATGATTTCTTACCAGTAAAAGAGACAACAATTCATACTCGAGAGGCTGTAATTTAGTTTCCTTCTCTTTTATCTCACAGCATCCTTATCCTTTTTGAGGTTTTTTTTCCCCCTTAGGAAATCTTTTATTATATTATACATTCTGTATTTCTTTTGATTTATTCACCTTAGCGCATACTGAATATGAAAGACTGCAATGAACAGATCACTTGGTTACTACAAAAAATGTAGCCACTCCTCATGGCTTGTGTACACATAAAAATAAAAGTGTTTGCTTATTAACTGTCTATTAATGGTGTTCTAGACAGATTCAAAGCACGCTTAAGGCATTTTATTATTCTAAATTATCTGAAACAAGTTTTCCCCTGAAATCTGTCTCCACTGCATTTCTTGATACATATGTGTGTATAGTCAGTAATGTATTAAATATATTTTATATAATTATCCCCAAAATACCTAAATACTAAAAATAACTTGTGAGAAAGGAGGAATATAAATCCAGTATTTATACATGCAGACTATTTCATCCAACCACTGTCTACATGGTGACACTGTTCAGCATCAAAAATCTAAAACTTGATCTAAGTTATAGCAGGAACCTTGCCTGATCACACAGACTGGTACTAACCAAAGCCCCCTGAGCTCTTTGCTGTTTTAATCCAAATGAAAGGTGCTTCAGCTCCTATAACAGTAGCTCTAAAGTTAAAGCAAAATGAAGCAGATCATCCCCTGCTGGATGGGTGAGCACTTTGTATCCAGGGCTAACAGAGTAACTGTAAAATCTGCTTAACATTATCTCTCAACACAGGCTTGAATATTAAGTTTTCTGTTGCCCTTGGACTAAGTTTACGTCACTCAGCATCACCCTGTGCTACAGTGTAGTGGCCATGGTAACTCCTAATGTAAGTTGGGATAGGAAATGATTGGATATGTTGATATCCAGGATGCATTCATCTGGCAGTGACACAGCCTGCCAGTCCCAGCCCTGCCACCATGACTGTGAGTGACCTGCTCTGGCAGCTCCTGAGAACCAGTCACCCAAAGCCACGAGAGCCATGGATTTCAGTGTCTTCAATCCACACAGATTGTTTGCTTACATTGCTCACCTTTGGGAAAAACAGATGTATCCTAGCATCTCAGGACCTCTACATTACACAAAGATGAAGTGATAAAAGAATTACAGTGGCATTTGTCAACCAGGAAATTAATGGAAAACAGTTTACTGGGAAAATGCATGTAAAACTTATCTGTAAAGCTAAAGGAAAAAACAGTGCACAACTCAGATCTTCTGTCTGGTTTTGCTACAAGCTCATTGTAAAAACTGAATGACATAAATAGAGAAGCGCAGGCCAAGAATAAGTATAGTAAACACTTCACAAAAGCTGCATGATGCATGCTATTAGTTGTGCTGAATGCATCAAAATGGTCATTCGTGCTGTTATAAAGGTACAAAAATGTATTTGAGTATCTGTGGCATGAGGCCAGCTGGGGACTTGGTGTATCAAACCAGAACTTGCTTGTGACAGTAATGCAAGGAATTACATAGACCAGTTTGATGTGAATACCCCATGAGAATGTCCAATAACATTTACACAATATGCACTGGCAATTTTTCCTGACATTACTGTCTATCAAACATTTTGACAAGGACCACTAGACTGAAGGAGTAAGTGTTGTACACTTACTCACCCGTTTAAAAGTTTACATTTAAGAAATTAACATTGGGCATTGCAACAGTTTGGTAAATCTGGACGAGTCCTCACTGTAAGTTATGGGATGCCTACAGCCAAGTGAAGTTAATGTAAACAACATAATAATGGAGATACAGAGAAGTGCATTATAATGAAGCGTAGACATAAGAGAAAATTGTTTAAATTTTGTAAAAAGAATTGAACTTTATTCCTTATACCCTTGGTGCACAACAGAAACCATGACATTTGCATAGGAAGGAGTGATGTACAACCTCAATTTCAGGAAAATACAGCAGCTCATGCTACTATTTCCCTGGAGTGCAGGAGGTAAGCAGCTTGCTGGGGCTGCCACAGTGCTCAGCTGGCTGCAGTCAAGACTTTGCTCTTGTTTATGGCTGTGCACCACCATATGTTTCAATGGCAATGTGAGATTTAGCAGTACTGAGCTCAGATCAAAGCCCCACTGGTGTGCCTGTGCCAGCCTGCCTGTGCCAGCCTGCCTGTGCAGCAGCCAGGCCTGGGCTGAAAGGAGCACAGGCAGCCCCAGGGCAGCTTCCTCCAGCATGGGAAGTGCCAGCTGGGGAGGAAACTTGTGGGACCAAGCAGTGCTATGGAGCAGCTGCCTCAGAGTCTGCCCAATGCTGGGCCCCAGGAGCTGCCAAGACCTGCTGGCATTAACCTTGTGCCATCAGAGCCATGTGTCAGCAGTGAATGCTGGCTGCTCTACCCCATGGCTATTTGCAAGGTACTACAACCTGAGAATTTCCAGCCCCAGAAAACAAATTGTCTATTTGTTGAAGATAAAGATAATGGAATTTACTGTGTATGAATTATAAAAGCAGTTCAATCCTAAACTGGCACCTGAGACAGTGTGAACAATAAAACACAAGCACCCCAAATCTCATCTAGGCTGTTATATGCGCTGCAGTGTGAATAGAAAATGAGGGGTTTATGAGTTCTATTGTGCTCTAGGTGCTCATTCACTCTTTCCAAACATTTCACTCCCTGAAGCTAAACAAGAGAGCACCTATTGTTTCAGCCCATCCAGTCCCTAGAGAACTACAGTAAACCAGTGGATGAGATGACCTAACTTACTTTTTGTGTGTATGGCTTAGTACTGGACAGATCATTATCTGCAGTGGAATGTGTCTGAATACCCGGGAGTGAAGAATGTCCGTTTTCCTGATGGACTGATCTGGAAGCCCGATATTCTTCTCTATAACAGGTAGACAGTTTTCTCTCTGTGTGTGTGGGGATGGAGGGAAGATCATAGAATTATAAAGTTGCAAAATATCCATTGAAAACTCAACTGTTCCAACCTTTCCTGGGAAAGGGAGTCTACAGGAAGTTTTCTAGCACTCTGTCCAATCACAAAGATAAGGCAAGGTAAATGACATAATCATCAAAATGCCTAGATTTTAAAATAATTTTCCAAAACTTTCAAGGTGTTTGGAATACTGGAAAATTACCAGCCTCCTGTTCACAGAACAGAAGGACATATTTGCAAATATTTTGTGAATAACAATATTGTCCCTATTACCATTTTTCTAATTGAGCAGCTTTTATGAGATGGTGTTTAATGGTATGAGAAGTGATAATCCTCTCTGAATTTTTTTGGTCTAAATGGTTACTGGTGAATTCAAGTTAGATGTTTGCCTGCTTGTCAGGGTTCAGTTTGGGTTTCACTGCAGACAGGAGAGGTAATTGCCAGACTGGATCTTTGCATTTTTCCATGTCCAGTTTTGGTGCTACTCTTTTCTCCTGCTACAAAAATAGCTGAGATATTTGCTGCTCTCCTCCTCAAACTGTTCTGAGTTGGGCCTATTTCAGGGACAGACAGATTGCCATCAATCCACTACAGAACCTTTGGCTGACATTGAGAGATTCTTTGGCTGTACTGTTACATGGTACTTCCCATTATGGAATTTATTTAGTTCAAAATATAAAACACTGAGAGCTGCCTGTTCTAGAACAAGTTGCTTTTTGCTGCAGTTGTTGTGGGCTTGTGTGCTGTTGCCCAGGTACTGGAAGGAACTTACATCTGCTCTGTACATGGAGCACTGGCTCTTCTTTGGTAGCCAGGGCACATTGTTTTGCTGCCTGTGCAGATGACATGAACCTTTTGTCTTCCTGATGGCGTTCTTTCCTTTGTTTCTCTGCCATATGTCTCATAAGAACACACCATGCTATGCTTATCAACCTGATCCCCCTTCCCACCTCAGGAGCTGCTTTTTGTTGCAACAAGACCTAGAGAATAGCTGTTGCCAACGTCAGCTGCAGTTTTGCTCCCATTTGCCTCTTGGTGAGCACCTTTATGTTCAATGTTGCAGTCACAGGTTCTGCTGCATTGCAATAATGGGGTAACAGCACCAGTGGCAGATTTGCCAGGCACTGGGGTGCCTCTCTAGGGCCTGCATACCCAGGGGTACAGCTAACACTGAGGGGAGCTCCAGGGCAGCTCACCATACTCAGGGGAACTGCCTGGCAAGGCCACTACTCACTTCTGGTTTAAGCATGGCAAGTTCTCCACAAACCAGCCTAAAAAAGCCCTTCAAATGATCTATATACAAAATGGAGCAGCCTGATATCTGAGACAGATATTTTTTTAAACATTAATCTTAATGTAATTTTCAATGCAAATTTGTTTTCTTGAGCAGTTATCCCTAACTACCTTGATTCCATAAATGACAGTTTTCCTTGGAAGAATCTGACAAATGAGACCTTCATTTCCATTGTCCGGATGAATGACATGCTGTGTATACCATAAAATTGGTACTCTAAAACAGCAATTCAGTGATTTCCCAAAAAATGAGTTATGAAAATATTCTTCCTCATATATATCACATACCTAAGAGAGATTTGCAATGTGCCTGATGATTTAGGCTTCAGTATTTAAGTATATCCAAAATGAAAGGGTAATATTTATGAAATTAGTGATAGCAATATATGCACGCTAACTGTAGCTGGAGTGGTTTATAGAATAAGAAGGGTCACAATAACCTGGAAAACTGAAACCACAATTTTTCTGTTAATACAGGTTTTCAAATCTTCAGCTTGTTAACTATGACTCAGTCATGAAATAATTATTCTACAGTTTCTCTATTGCAAACACATATTTAATCCAAAAATCTTATGCAGAGTTTAGTCAGAGAGCAAAGCTATTTTGAATAAATTTTTAGTCCCGTATGAAATTACATTGGGAATATTGTGATGTTCCCTTCTAGTGACATGCCATTTTGAGATAGATGCTTTCAATTTCTATGCTTCACTAGAGACATGCATCTGCAGTTACAGAGAAATTAATGAACTATAAATTCACTTTCCATTTTAATGAATGCATGTTTCACTATGTCTTGAGTTCTTACACATCTTTCTGCAGCCTAGTACAGTGAAATTGTGGCAACTGTATTAAATTTTACATCCAGTCTACTGTGGGGAGAGCAGGGCCAGTTCTTCTGTAGTTTTTCTGAGGAAAGAAAATCTAGGCTTTTGTACAAATTCCAAGATTGACTGTGTTACTGTCATGTGGACTGTCTTCCACTTTTAACTACACTTATTAAAAGAGCATGTTTATTGTGGAATTATTTTCCAAATGGCCGCACAGTGTCCAGTACTTCATGGAATAACAAAAGTTCTGGAAAGTATGTCTCATTTTATAAGTTTCATTCTTCCATTTTTATAAACATGAGGTTAGGTGCCAGTGGGATTCCATCTGCTAGGCACAGCTTTGTCATCACAATGTCCTGTAATCAATATCTGTTATCAAGTGGTTATACCCTGAAGAGGAAATGTAGCAGAAATGGTTTTCTATCATTACATTACATTTCAGTCTAATGTCTTCAAGCTACTTAGTGCATTCCCAGTAGAAGCAATGCGTTTCAAAAAATGATTAGAAGCACAGCATAGTAAAAAAATAATTTTTTCAGTAAAAAAATAATTTTGTATTTGAATCTGACTACCACTGGATTTTCTTTTAAGAATGTGCCTATGAAAGGCACAGTCATGTGGCAATGAAATCAAGGTTCCTTGATCATTTGTGTTCTTGTGAAAATTCTATTTTTTTCAATTACCAGAAACAGCAGTAAGGTCTTAGAATCAGCTCCCTGGTGTTTAACTGCCCTCCACTCCAGAGGAAGAGAACAGAACCTAGCCCAAGGGTCATTAATTTCCATTTAACAAGTGATTTGTATTGCATGGGTAATTTTACATCCTAAATTTGACTACTTATTTGAATTTCATCATCTAACCCTTATTAATTTCAAGTCAAAGTAATTATTTGTCTAATACAGAACTGCTGGAGGACTTTAGGTCTGGTTTTGTAGGGAAATGAGAACCATGCACCTGTGTGCATGCACACCTGTGTGAATGTGTGTGTGATCTTGCTGGCCCTCTCCCCAATATCCTCTACCAAATTTGGCAGTGCAATCAGTAGAAATTTTTGCAGCATCAGTTTCTTACAAATATCACAAAAACCGGCAGCCAAGGTGTGGAGGGAGAAGAATTAGAGCTACAGTTGGAAGAGGAGCTGCAAGACAAACCAGGAGAATCCAGCCATGAGCTGTGAAGCTGAAGGAGTGGCTTGTGCTGTTCCATGGCCTTAGAGCTGAACTGCCTTATCCCCTCAGTGTGCTAGAATCAGGCATCATACATACACAATGCTGAAACTTCTCTGCTTCTCTTCAAATTCAAATTAAATACTTGCAAGTATTTTCAATACTTGTGAGCCTTGTGCTCACCACAGGAAGAAGTGCAATTCCAGATGGGCAAGTAATTATTTGCATTTAGTTTTTTCTTGTCTGCAAATTTCACAAACCAGCCCAGATATTTTTTAAAATCGAAGTTCTTCAAATATATAAGGGGAAAGTAAAATGAAAATTAAAAAATGCAAATTAAAAACTGTCTAAAATAAGGTGCTTTATTTTAGCTTCTGAGACACAAAATTTGCTTCAGAATATATGGAATATTAAATTCCTCTTTTCAAAAAAAGAATATTTCAATAAGGGTTTTCCACTAAGAAACACTTTCAAATACTTGATATTTTGCTAGAGTTATTAATATTTCACTTAATGACCTGCAGGAACTGAATCAGCTGGGATAGATCATACCTTGGACTGGGTTCCTGACATGGAGGGAATAAACCTGAGGCCATGGGAAACGAGATACTGAAGGGATGCAAATTAGGATGCTACAGGGATCATTCCATAATAGGTCATGTCCCTGGTCCATGTTTGTGATTGGACCCCTGCCCTCAGGTACCCCTGTGTATTGTTAAATTCTCCATGTCCCCAGTCCTTGGATGCAGCCCCTCGGAGGCGCGGTCTCTGTGAACATTTAAATCCGTCCCTGGGCACCCCATTGCACCCACCCTGACTCATTCTGCCATGCCTGAACCAGAGGAGAGGTCAGCATCCCCCTGCAACAATGACCATCTCAGAGTTTTATGCTGTTTTTCTGATGATGTTTTAAAAGGTGATTAGAAAATTATGAGATACCAAACCACTAATAGGCAGAGACTTGTAGTGTTCCAATCAATCTGGAGATGCACAGGTTTTGAAAGTCCAGATTGCTGCAAGCTGGATCCTGAGGCTTGTGTGACTCCTCTGCCCTGCCCAGAGAAGCATTTGCCTCATGTACCAACCCACCCTACAAGGTGACAGGTTAGAAGCTACAATAGTACAATAAATACAGTAGCCTGAGCCTCATTGTGTTTCCCATATAGAAGTCCTTAAAATGTTAATGCCTGGTAAATTCCTGGGACATAGTGCCAGGAATGAGATACTCCTTGGCAGTAGATGTCCGTTCATAATTTGGAGCACTCTCCAAATGACATTATGATTCTTTTTCTAGAGACTTGTAAGAACAGCACACCAGGGCAGTGCTGGTCACACAACTTCATTAACTCCTCAAATAGGGCTGCTTTTTTTCTTGTTTGAATGCAGTTTGTGGGTTCTGAGGCAAATAATGAAGGATGGACCTGCATTAAGAGGTCTCAAGTATGAATGTACTAATAATGTTCACACATGCAAAGAAGTAGGAAGATACAGACACTGGAGTATCCATCTCCTCAGTACTCATTAGCTGCTGTTAATGTAGACAGCATTATTGCTTGCAAAGTTTTTTAAAAGTGCTTACTTTCCAAAAGGAAATAAATAGAGCCAAGACACTATAATGAATCTAGTGGGCAGGTGAGTGGCAAGAATGAGGTGGATGAACTTCACTTACAGTTCTTAATCAGAGCTAAACCCAGAACTGTCAGACCAGCTACTCTGAGGCCACAGAAAACTGATGGCAGGAAAAACTGTCAAGTTTTTGAGGTGACATAGTCCTTTTAGGAGAACATATTTGTCTCAGACATTCTTCAGCCACTCAAAGTGCAAATAACTCATTTTATTTTTCCCCTGTTCTAGTGCTGATGAAAGATTTGATGCTACTTTTCACACTAATGTTTTAGTCAATTCTTCAGGACATTGCCAATACCTGCCACCAGGTAGGCTGTTTGCATGTCATAAATTTCGATCGATTACTTGTGTATGATGTGGTTTCAAATTTGCCATAAATTCTCTTACATTTTATTTTAATGCCTAGATGCTTTGTGGTTATATGGTTAACACCTTTGCATGAAAACTGTCATACAAGATACGTTTTATTACAATTATGGAAATTCTTCTGTCATAATGCACAATTTCAGAAGATTGGAAATCCTTACTATAAAAAAATGCTGTTTATTAAAGTCATGGTAATGCCTCAATAAATTTTTATTTCATTATTTTAGTGTTCCTTTTATTAATATGTTAACTTTCCAGTAAGATGCTTAGTAACATCTTGGATGCATTTCTACTTGAAATGATTCAATGAATGCTTCATCAAAACAACTGATGTCTGGATGTATAAAAGCCCAGAACTGTTTCTCTTCCCCAACTCAGTTAGCATAATCATTAGAATTAACTCTTCCTAGCATCTGAATTTTGAAAACTACAGCAGTAGAGCCAATGCTCTCCTGACAAATTAGGTTTCCTGCCTAAGATGTGAGGGATTCAGGGGTTTCCTTCTTGATTTAAGATGCTCTCATAAGATGTTCCATTTGGTGGGGGTTTTTCAATTCAGTTCTGAAAGCTGCTGAAAGACAAGGTCTGACTCAACAAGTGAAAAAGAAGAAGCTAGCTTTCCTGAATAAATCAAGATCATATAAATAGACTTCCCCAACTCAGTTATATTTCAGGATTCCTTATGTTTCAGGATTTCTTACTTTAGTCAGTAAAAGAAACAGAAACAGATTACATATTCTGTTTCATTTCTTCCTGAAATACTGTATCTAGAAATCCAAGTTCTTCTCTGAATATTCTTCCACTATGTGCCAAAATGGAAGAGTATCTTTAAAAATAGTTAATAAGATCAATAAATCGATGGTACAGTTCTTTCCTTCTCTATGACTTACTTCAGCTCTTTACATGTCAAGACAGGACTGAGATCAAATACATTTTATAAATGAAAAACCGAAGCCACAATGTTGAAAAAGTTCTGGTTACAAAATGTACATGAAATTATGTGGAACAAGCATTTAAATGAAGTGTTCTTGTTTAAAATCTCACCTAGGCATATTTAAGAGTTCATGCTACATAGATGTGCGCTGGTTTCCGTTTGATGTTCAGAAATGTAACCTGAAGTTTGGATCTTGGACTTATGGAGGTTGGTCCTTGGACTTACAAATGCAAGAAGCAGATATATCTGGCTATATTTCAAATGGAGAGTGGGATTTAGTAGGTAAGCTCTCAATTCCTTATTTACACTGTGAGCTTGCAGCCTTGCCTCCACTGCTGAAATGGATAGAGTAACAATTGGGAAATGAAGACAGAAATTAAATTAATAAATAACCTAGCCAGTGGCATTTGAAATTCTTGAGAACAGATCTCAGATGCAAATCAACATTATAAAAAAAAGATGAATTTTCTGCTTGAGTTCTGTAAGTATTTTTTATCTGATTTTCTTTTATCATCTGAGAAAAAGTGCGAATTCAGCTTAACTAGTTTTACCTGTAGTAAAACTTGGAAAACTACATTTATCCTTTTAAAAAATAAACACTATATAATATGCAGTTTACTCACATTCATTTCTGGTTTTCTTTTCTCCTACACAGGAGTTCCTGGGAAGAGAACTGAGAGCTTTTATGAGTGTTGTAAAGAGCCCTACCCAGATGTAACCTTCACAGTTACCATGAGACGTAGGACTCTTTATTACGGACTCAATCTCCTTATTCCTTGTGTCCTGATATCAGCACTTGCCTTGCTGGTTTTCCTGCTTCCAGCAGACTCGGGAGAAAAGATATCACTAGGTGAAGTAATAATAGGATATTGTAAATATGATTAAACTGAAAGTTGTCCTTTTAAACCTTCTTTTCAAACAGTCTTAGGCAGGAGGAATAGTTTGTGTGTCTTGCTCTGGCTCACAAATTTTTTTTAGTGTGTGATGCTGAACCAACAGAGGCATAAACAATTCCTGAGTACCTTCTTTAAGAAGTAGGCTTTCATTTTTTGACATTTTTTTGCTGAATCTCACATTCATTAGGTAAAGCTTAAGTTTACAAAGATACATTTGAACACTTTGACACTGAATTCTTCTCAATTTTAATATTGAGTTGTATTAAGAGCCTATGGTGACTTCCCAGAAAGATTTTTACTTTTTATATTGAATTTTAACTTAAGCAATGATTTGTGAAACAAATCTGATTCTGAGTACTCGATCTTTAAGATGGAGTTTAACTATATAAAGAAACCTTTTGTCCCATACAAAATTCAAATGAACTGACTTCTACTAAGTAAACATTGCTGTTTAAAGGTAGAAAAATTGACATTTCTCCAGAATATGGTTTAACTGAGGAATACTAGCCTTCTTAATTAATTTGTCCTTCACAATATTTTAAGATAAATTCTTTGTTCCTTAATCCTTTCTCACCTGACAATTACTCTTTATTGCTTAAATCTAGTTCTGAGAAAAGAGTTCAGTCATTTTCCAGAAAGATGGGAACTCATCACTCAGCAAGAGAAGTCAAACTCCAAGACTGCTTGGGCATAATCCTCTTCACAACCCAAGACTAATATCAAAGGATACCAACGTTTCTCCAAGGCAGCAAATCTGCTTTTCAGGAAATTTATATATCACACCACCTGTAGCTTCCACGACAATTAATCAAGTGTCACATACTCAAATACTCAGATTCACACCATGTTTCTAAAGCTAATACAGTGCAAGAATTGCTTTGATTTGCCGCAGCTAATTAGCAAATTATGAGAAAAGTTGAACTATTACAAGGATGTAAAAATATCTGTGTGCAAGCATTGGTATTGGTTTGGCAGCGCTGCTACCATAAGCTAGAGGCAGTACAAGGAAGGACAGGAGTACCACTAATGTGCTGGAGCAGGCTTACCATGGGATTGCATCTTGCAGACAGCACTCCTTCAGATCCATTTTGTTTCTCTTCCTGTTGTAATTACAAGGTATGATTTCATACTTCATGTTTATCTTTCAGGTATAACAGTTTTATTGTCTCTCACTGTCTTCATGCTGCTTGTGGCTGAAATTATGCCAGCAACCTCTGACTCTGTGCCCTTAATTGGTAAGTTTTTAGTCACTTGGATTTTTTCAGCAAACAAGGTGCAGTGATTTTGCACAAAGGCCAGCATTGAGGCAAATCACCAGCTGTATAATGGATGACTGCAACTGAATTAGAAAAATATTTCCAATTGATGAGAGCCTCTGATGGGTGCTCTCTGCTCAGAATGAAATGGAGAACCTATGTGTACTTGGGGAAAGCGTAAGAGAATCAGTTTTCCATGGAAGAATTTGTTGCAGTTTTGACACAATTGGCCAGATTGTGTTCTGTATTCCTAGTTCCAGTTAGGAAATTTTTTGAATACATGAGCTAAACATAATTAAATCTTCCCACTGTAATTGTTCAAACAAAAAGAGAAACTTGTCAAAACAAACACTAGTCAGTTTATATAATAATGCTCAAAGAAAATTAGAAGACAGCCTATGTCAAGGTTTCTTAGAAAAGGCAGGTGCTCAGTTCCACAAAAACAACAGCTAAATGCTGGCTATCCTCTCAAAATTATGTCTCATCTTTCTGCTGTTGAGAAATCTTTCAGAAGTACCTAGAGCAGCACTACCCTGGAAAAAGAACTAAATGCTATGAATGCATATATAAACACCCCTTATTAAAGCTATATCAGCCAAAGTATGTTCCTGTAATTATTTCCTTATTTTGCAGCTCAATATTTTGCCAGCACTATGATTATTGTTGGTCTTTCTGTTGTTGTCACTGTTATTGTTCTACAATACCACCATCATGATCCAGATGGAGGAAAAATGCCTAAATGGGTAAGGTTTGATTTTCCTTCACTGTCCATTGCATAAATGTCCAGCTTAGGGATGTGATAGAGTAGCTAGTGGCCCATGATTACCTCCTACATTTAAAAACATATAAATCCTTCCCAGCCATTTTACCAGAAATGAGGTGTCCAGATATGTTCCATGCGGTTGCTTTCTTAAAAAATGGTTGTGTGCAAGAGAGAATGAATATACCTCCACTAATTTCTTATATCCTTCAAAACAGCTACATGTAACTCAGGATTTTGTTAAAACATGAATATAAAACTTAGGGCGATTTTCAAATTATCTTCAGATGTTAGAAGTGAACCTGGTAGAAGAACAGAGTAAGGTGCTGATGGAGATGATAAATGCATGAAATACACTACTCTCAAGGTGCAGCTGTGCAGTTGCTACATACTTAGCTGCTGCCCAAACGGATACATCCATAGGCTAAAAAGCATCCATTAAAGAAGGCTCTTAAAGTGGAATTCTCTGAAAATCCTGCTCTTGACATTTCTGTTCAAGAGGATCTGTAAAGTCCAAAGAATTAAAGTATTTTATCTAAGCACATAAGACTTCTTAAATAATGTCCTTCTATGAGGGGTGGGTACTACAGAGAACATTGTGCACACTACTGTCAACAGCTAAAAGTCCCCTCCTTTGACTTCACCCAGCTCATGGCAGCATCAGGCCTTTCTGAAGATGGAAAGACCTTTCTTCTTTTTTCTCTCTAGAACAATGAGTTATTATTATCCTTACTAGCTGGAAATAATGTGCATACAGCAGTACCCCAAGGACAAGAGATAATGAGATATTTCCTGGCTTGTTCTGGGGTTGTGACTTTAAAGTAAATTTCAGTGAAGAGAATAGAAGGTAGATCTCTTTAGACAAGAATAAAATGTAGATCTCTTTAGACGTGTATTTGATGACCTAAAGGGGACAGTGTTTACTACTGAGCCAAACATCCTCAGAAAACAGAGTACTTGAGGATGAGGAGCTATAGTGTTGAGAAGCTGAAGTTCAACAAACACCATTTGGACACTGGTGGATTTTGGATCAGGCCCTCAGTTAACAGAATATTATCCCTCTCGGTGAAGCTTGATAGTGTAAAAAAAGTGATAGGGCAAGATCTGTCCCTGGCTGGGAAAACTGCATGGATATAACATTTACTCTGAGTAACAGTCCACAGTCAGAATAAATGGACCAAATCTAATATTAATTATAGGAAGAGGTTTGCATATTATATCATACAATAATATTTCATTAGAACTCTGAAAAAGAAATGCTGGTATGACCTCTTAAAATCTGATTTAAATGAATTACAGAAGCTATCATTTGAAGTGGAATGGTCTCTGGCTTTCCTGCACTTTTTGTAAGGCTGGATTAAGGCAATGTGGAAAATAGTAAAATTATACAGATTAAATCAAAGTTTGTTTTTTTTTTTTAAATCAAAGTAATTTTTCCATATTTTCTTCATGTTATATCCAGATCTCATTTCTAAAATCTGCATTTCTAAAATCTGTTGTGAACACAATATGGGAACGGAGCCACAACATTTTAAACCTCGGTGGTCCAGTCCAGTCCAATATCTGTTTCAGCAGCCCCACCCAAACAATAATGGATGTGATTTTAATATTAGAGCACAAATAAGAGAAAAAGAATTGGAACTTTACTGACTACCATCCAAAGCAGAGTTATTAAGACTATTGAAAGTAACTCTTCTTCAGTAAGAGTTTGGTTTGGTTTGGTTTTGTCTAACCTGTGGTTTCTAGTAAAGGTGGAAAAGTCTGCCATGTCACTCTTCAGTGTCAGGAAGAATTAACACTGTGGATACTCTCCTCAGAGGAGGGAGGAGTCCCAGTACTGATAGCCTAAGGCAATCAATATCACTGCTAGAAGAAGAGAAGAACCCCAGTGATTGGTAAATTAATCAGGTGGAAAACTCCAGCACCATATTCTAGAATGCGGTGCAAGCTAAGCAGAGATCATGGGCCAGTCACCCCAGCTGCCTGAATACCTGCAGCACCAGAAACAGTGGCTGTGTGAAGAGATGCTTATTCTCAACAATTTTCTTTCAGACAAGAATCATCCTTCTGAACTGGTGTGCTTGGTTTCTGAGGATGAAAAGGCCAGGGGAAGAAAAAGTGCGTCCTGCCTGCCAACATAAACAGCGTCGCTGTAGCCTGTCTAGTGTGGAGATGAACACTGTGAGTGGACAGCAATCCAGCAATGGGAATATGCTGTACATTGGGTTCAGGGGGCTGGAAGGGGTTCACTGCACACCCACCACTGATTCAGGTGTGATCTGTGGGAGGATGACCTGCTCACCAACAGATGAAGAAAACCTGCTGCATAGTGGCCACCCCTCTGAAGGTGACCCAGATTTGGCTAAGATTTTGGAAGAGGTCAGGTACATTGCAAACCGATTCAGAGACCAGGATGAAGAGGAAGCCATTTGCAATGAATGGAAATTTGCAGCCTCTGTAGTGGATCGGCTCTGCCTGATGGCCTTTTCAGTCTTCACAATCATTTGTACAATTGGTATTTTAATGTCAGCACCAAACTTTGTAGAGGCTGTGTCTAAAGATTTTGCCTAACTCCTAACTAAAACCTGCTTCTCTGATTGGTATGTAGCAAATAAGAATGTGGGGTCTTTTGATTGCTTGTTTTTAATGAGTATAATGCTTCTCATTGTCTGCTTTCTTTTGCCCGCCCCCTCTCTGGTCCTGAGTTCCTTTTGGAAGAACAGCACTATTTCAGAAGGGAAGCCAAGAGTTTCTCTCTGGGCTGTGTCTGTGTAGCCCCTCTGAGCACCCTTTTGTGGAAAATGCCAAATGACTGCAAGTCCCTTCAGAATGACAGGGTATTGCACCACCACCTCTTACACATGTTTGAACTGACTTTTCCAAAACATGAGGTAGGCAATACCAGAAATGGCACTTCTTCCAGACTTTGTTATAAAGGCTACCATGGTCCATCTTATCTATTTGATTGAGTGATCATAAACATGTTTAGGAGAGGATTAAATCCAAATGGCTGCTCAAACAGAGAAAAGGAAGAAATGTCTTATGTAGCTCTTCAGCTCCTCACTTACACTTTATAACTCCCTCCATGCACTTTGCATACAAAATATATTCAGGATTTTGAATTTGTCTGAGACACCAGAAACCTGAAAGTTTAGAGTCACATAACTTTCATATCTTTCTGGATTTGACCTAGAAATTTGGCTTGAATTCTAAAACAGGCTTCACAGTAATTGTTGCAGTGTTTACTACTTCTTCCTTCTCCCCAGAAAGGCTTTTTTTCAGCTAATAACTATTTTAACTATCAAAAAGAAAAAGGATTGATTTAAGATGCCTTCATCATCACTTGTTTAAAAAATCCCAATGCCCACACTTGTCTCTTTACAGTTAACTGGATTCCAGTGTGGAAAAATTAACTCAATGTCTTGTATAGGCTTAAGCATAAATGAAGAATCTAAAGAAAAAAAAGCCATTAAATCCTGAGATCAAGGTTTTAATTTAAAAATTAAACATTTGATATATTATGTGCTCAGCCTTTTATAGAACTCCTTCTGTTGAGTTATTTGTCTTTACAAGAAAACTGCACCTTTTCTGCTCAGTCTATCATCAGATGAGTACAAATGAACAATAAAGCTTCTTGCTTCTGATATAAACCATTAACTGTATAAATATATATTTATATATACACACTGCAGATACATCCAAGGAAAGGTAAAAACTTAAATACAAATTTTCCTAAGTCTAGACAGCCTTTTGCAAATGAAACGAGTAGTTCAGCACTTTATGTTATTTTTGGTTCTGAAATTCTCTTGTCAATATATGCTTAGTTTTGATGTCTCTTTGATGTCTTAATGAAAAGGGCTAAGCTGAAAATACCAGGACCTGAAAGTTTGTGTGTACAAAAGAGCTGAGAATTAGTCCCTTATTGACACAACAGTATTCCTAACCAGTGCTAGAAGTGGTAAAAGATGTGGGAGAGGATTGGTTTAGCATTGGTTACTTCCTTTATCCTACAGAATCCAAATCTGTTGGCTGAGGTCTTCAGAGACACAAACAGAGGCCTGTTGTTGTACCATGTTTTTACTGTGAAATAAACTCAAGGCCTCAGTTTATCTTTTAAGATCAATTAAAATGAAGTGGCTGTAATGCTTCTCCTCCCTAGGTAACAATTTCCTTCTCAAGGTCTTCTCCCTTAAAAGAAGAAGAATCAAATTTCATGGAAAGCAAACCCTGAGTCATCCCAGGCACCACTCTTCACCTGATTGAACACCTTGTATAAGCACCTTTGTGCCTGAGATAGGGCAGGAGGAGTGAAAGGCAGGCAGAATATTTCTCATTTTATGAATCCTCCTTTTCCTGAAGGCACATTCTGAATCTCACATTTTAAAGATGCAAGTGAAACATCCAAAACTTTTTAAGTTCATCCTGAAACCATGTGTCAGAATTACTTGTGATTAAGATATGTTTTCAGGAACAATTATTTAAAATAAGCCATGTAACAATTCCTGCAAATAGTTTCTACTTTATAGACTGCATATGAATGGAAAACTATGAGTGCAAACTCTGAAATGTGAATTTTGTTCATTTGTGAATAACTGCACATATCATGTGGCATGTGCTCCTCTTCTGGGTAATCTTTCTAGGCTAGGCTTCCCAATGAGAATGTTGATTTGCATTGGTATATTTTCCTGCTGCAAGTATCCCTAAATAGCCATGTAGGGTGTTCCATTTAGTCTTTGTAAAGTTTTGGGGTCCTTTTGGAGAGTAGCTTTTCAAAGAAAAATTAAGACTTTGAGGACCAAGTTGCACAATGGGACACAGCTATTGCACTCATAGTACATGATGCATGTGGGATAGGAAGCATGAGAGTCCCCCTCTTTCCACCCAAATCCATTTACAGTATCTGTGGAAATCATCTTTCTAAATACAGGAGGATGGAGAAAGCAAGTTACAATTTGACAGTAAACTTCATTTTCAGTGACAGACATGCCTACCCTTAAAACTGGAGAGTTTGACCTTATGTGAAGGCCTGCCAGAATCTGTCCCAGTGAGTGGTAAAACTGTCAGAGAACTCTGTGTGCTGATGAAGGGGCTGTGAGACACCAGCATCCTGCCCACACTGCCTTTGTCGTTGGCAGGGTCAGTGAAAATGCACCAAGGGGACAAGGGAACCCTCAT
The DNA here is from genome assembly GCA_013399455.1 of Anthoscopus minutus. Lineage (NCBI taxonomy): Eukaryota > Metazoa > Chordata > Aves > Passeriformes > Paridae > Anthoscopus > Anthoscopus minutus. Next base: position 57,890 of record VWYI01013686.1, on the reverse strand, counting down.
TTTCCTACTGTTGACACAACATGTAAACATTTGCTAATAAGTTTATTATACATTTCAAATATGAGTGGCTCCTCCACTATGTTGTTTAGCACCTATAAGTTAAATTTTCCTGTAACTGAGCTGAGCAAAATTGGTATGGTTCTTGTCAACTTGTGTGTGTCTTAAATATATTTGTGTATGCGCTAAACAATATTTTGATCTAAATGCTGTGAAAAAATATTTATTTACAATTCTGGACATAGAGATGGAAATTAAATACTGTATACAGTATGTGTATATAATATTAAAGTCTACATATTGATGGTAACGTTCTGTTATAATCTTAAAGAGTCCAGATAGAGAATAAGAAGTGGTTCACCACAACCAAGCTATGAGTTGCCTGACAAATTCAAAAGCTCACTCTAGAGCTCAGGTGTCATGTACAATACTATGTGTGAACAATGTATATTACTTTTTCTGTTTTTATATTGAAATGTATTAAATATTTAGAAAACTTTTTAATATTTAAAAAAAGTTATTAAAGTGTTAATGCCAAAAAGGTTCCAAACATAAAATTTTAAAAACTTAGTTTTAAATACAGATAAATTATTTAAAAAGTATTTAAAATATTAAATTATTTTATATAGGAATTGATAATACTATGTAAGACTTTTTTAAAGATTTCTTTAAATTCTCTTTACATTCTCTAGCTGCAGGCTGCAGTCTCAGATCACCTGCGACAACTCAACTCTTCACCTTCTTTAACAAGACAAGAAGGTAAACCAAAGCCCCAGATTTTATTTCCTTTGTTTTACTATTTTTTACATTAAGAAACATTGCATAAAGGGCATTAGAAAGAGATGTTACATCTGTCAGGTACTGATTGTCATATAAGCAACTCAATACCTTTTCAGTCCAGTACAAATAAAAGATTTAGATCAAGAGACTTTTGATTCTTTTTCATTTTGCTAACATGGAAAAAACTCAAGTGGTAGAAAACATGAATAGCCATAAAAGGAAGAAAAATGTCGTTGGTTATATCAATCTGGGATGACAGAGTTGTTTGGTAATGAAATATAAATTCATATCCGCCTGCCAACCAGTCCCACACCAAACATATTACTTCAGTCTTATATAAGCAATCAATGTTAGCTGAGAAGAACTGAAACAACATGTAAATTTTGGCCTCCATGCCAGTATTAATTTATTTTTTGAAATTGAACAGAGAAGAGAGAAAAAAATCCATACCAGCTGAACAAATTGTTGGTTTTGCCAGCTGCAAAGTTTGTTTGTTGACTACTATTGAAAAAAGGCTAATCAGCAGAATATCCCTCAGATGCAAAAATATGTGTCAGTGTAGTTTCTTGCAAAGAGATGAGCTGTCCTGCCCACAAGCTGAAGCAGTCTCCTTTCTCTATGGCACCCTGCTAAACATGTGCCAGAAGTAAAAGATCAAGGGTTGCTGAACCCAAGACTTCATTCCCTTCATGCCTCCCTAAGTAAGGAACAGCTGAAGAAGAGCAGTTTGGTGCAGGGCACCACACAAGTCATACAGGTTTGTAGTTGTTACTGACCCCAGGCTGTCCCTGGGGAAGAGCTGCCGTGGTCACGTCAGATGCTCAAGTGAGGCTCGTGCTGCTGCTGCTGCTCACTCTGCCAGTGTGCCCCAGCCTTCTGCAGGAATGAGGAGCAGGACAATCTGTGTCACATCTACTGTCAGACTTCAACAAGCCCAACAGGTTCAGCCTAACACGCAGCAGGCACTGCCCTGGACCCACCATCACCACCAGCAGCTCAGAAGCCTCTGTGAGTGGGGATTAAAATCAGAGCACTGTGTGCTCTGCTCTCGGGCATCTGGGTGGTTCAGATGCAGATTGAGAGCTGCTGGGGTTTAGGAGCTTACTCATGAGCAGACCCAATGCCACTGCCTTCTGAGTGGCAAAGTCCATCAGAACACTGAGTCTTGTGTCTATAGATATTAACAGTATCAGCCACCCAGTTCTAATCCTCTGTGTAATTTCTTAGCCTAACCTCATTTTAAAAAGTCACTAAACCTTAAAAGGCTGTGAACAGAGTCTCTACATTACAAAAATCTAACCTGGTAATCCAGCAGGATCTCAACAGCACTACAACCACAAATGAAAGCCTTCTACTGTTATCTTTTTTTTCTTGTTACATTGCTCCTGCTGCTTAAGAGAAAACCTTAGCATTTATGCAATATTGATTTATGCTATTAAGCAATTTGCAGATGATGGCATAGAGAGGGAATAAACAACAATCTCTCAAACCCCAAAAAACACATGCAAAACTGCAATTTATTCACAGAAAATGAAAGTATTCTGCAGTAGTCCGAAACTTAGCATCCATGTAAAGATATCACAAGTAAATCACTGGGCTTTCAGAGCTGCAGTGACTTGTCCATGTAATGATACTCTACAGGAATAACAGTTCAAACTTCAAAACAATTTGAGCTATCTACTTATTTTTACCTTTAAAAACCTTCAACAAAACCAAAACCCAGCAGGAATTTAACACCTGTGACATGATATAACACTACTCTGGAAAATGTGTACTTGAGAATAACATCTTTAGAGGCTTTTCTCTTACCTAAACAAATAAGGACATAACCCAATGCCTCAGTGCCTATAAGGCAGAGAAATCTTTCTACTGAGTCTGAAATTTTGGGATCAAGACCACATTCAATCCAACAAACCTCACAGTTATCATTTATGTATTACTCTGGTTCGTGGTAGGTATGTAAATGAATAAGAATAAGCCAAATATTAAATATTTATATTAAATTTGTTTTATGCTAAAAAAAAAAAAATCTACATCCCAGAGCAGGATATATGCACAACATCCCCAAGACAATATTATCTTATCTCTCAGTGTACATGTATTACATACAGCTGTGAAATACTTCAATAATAACTTGTTCCTATAAAAGAATTCTAGTTTGTGATTGCTCTTGTTAGCACAGCACATTCACTCTTCACTGTCCTTCTTCCAAATCCTGGCCACATGAAACATAATCAGCAGACTGTTTTGATCAGAAGAAATGCTACAGGACTGACATTCAGAAATCCTGTGTAAGTTTAACACTTGACTTAAGTTTTCTGACTTGTCATCAGAAAATCTGACATTATTGTGCCAAGCTGTGCCAGAAGGAAGATGCTTCAGTGAGAAGCTCGTGCCAGCCCTGCAGTGCACAGGTGTCTGGGCAGTGGAGGAGGCCTTCCCAGATGGCAGCAGTGCAGTGTCAGTGCAAAGCAGGCTCCTCACCCTTCCATGGGGCATATAAAGTTCTGGTTCTTCTGGCTATGCTCTGGACAAGGATACAATGAGTATATGATGTCCTTACTATCTCTTTTAATGAGGTAACAATGTAAAATACTTGGGAATTACAGGTTGCAATACACACCTTAATTGGTCTTTTCTTAACACCATCAGAAACTGTCTTAAACTGGACCAAGCTGAAACCAGGTTAACGACAAGGACAGTGGTTATAGTTTTCTCTTTGCTAAGCACTTTTAAAACCTACAGAAGTTAATCTGCTGCATCTTTCTCTGCAGTCAAGGTTAACATTCATATTCTTGTTTGCAGTTATAGCAAAGTAGTAACATTGCTTAATGATACTTTACACTTTTACACTGTCCATATTATTTATAATTGAAAGGTTCTTGCAGTGAAGAGATTATGAACAAGGACAAGAAGCCAAATGTTTTATGCTAAAAAAATAAACTGTGAATAAAAATAAACTGTGAAAGACAAAAAGGGCATATGAAAGACTGGCAGAGGGTGAGTGGAGGCAGGTTTGATATTATCACCAACAGAGAGCTGTGACATGTCACTGTTACCACACCTGCACCCCAAGGCCCAGAAAACCAGCAGAGTCTCTTTGACCACCAGCAGCTGAGCACAGCCTGTGCTGCTTGTGCCAGGTGGGGCTGAGAGGGGGCAGGTCCACAATGACTGGGGACAGAGCAGTCACAGAGGGCCAGGCTTCAGTCTGGGTCCTTAACATACCTGTGCCTCACTTGTGATGACTGCACTTCATTTGATGATACACACAGGTACAGGTGTAGAGCTGGTCATGGTTTAAAGCACCTTTTACCTAACCCAGAGAATTCCTCACTGTCCTACCCCTATTTCTACTTACACATACTTACACTTAAACACTAAGTCTGTTCCTCCACGGAAACAGGGTTTATATCAAACACATTCAAGGACTTAAATAAATATTTACAAACTATTCAGAAAAATCTATGCAGAGAAAATCTCTATGTTAGCTCAAAACCAGTGTGGTTTCTGTTGCTAAAAATATACTGAAATTCCTAGTTTTCCAGTAGGTTTCAGTTGCAGTAATATGCCAGAGCTTTTATTATGCCAGCTGATAATGGAATGGGGGTAGCAACCTTCTTGCTGAAATTTCGAAGCAAACTGTGTGGGTCGAATGAGGTATAAGTGAAAACTCCTACAGCCAGCACAGCTTTTAGCCAGGCACACTACAGCCTGTCTTTTAAAAAAGCTCACTGTACTTTGCAATCTTTTAATGGATTGCTCCCTGCACCTAACAGAAGCCAACCCATAATGAATGGCACTGCAAACATCTAAAGTGTCCAGCCTCAGTTTTGATAGACTGGATCCATGCCCACTTATTTTCTCATGCACTTTTCCTAGGGAGCTCGAAAATATCCTGTGTGCTTGTAGCAACAAAACTGGCACAGTGCAGATTCTGAGATCTATTTCATTACATTGGCTTTATCATTTTAACAGTAATCCTTTACCAGTGTAAATGACAGAAGATTTAGCCCAGTATTATATACAAAACACATCTTCATTTTGCAACTTCTACAAGTTCAAAACCTGTCCCTAGCTCCAAAGACCCAAAGAATAGTGGTGTCACATCTTTGCACAGCAGGCAGAGTAATAACAGCACCAGAAAAATGTTTTCTCTAAGATAAACAATGCCAGAACTCTTTGCATAAAACCAGTATTTGTCATCTTTTGTATATGAACCTCATTTAGACTACTTGGGCTCAGAAATAGCTTCATTTACTTACCAATTCTTTGACATTTCAGAGATGGATGTTTTCATGTCTCAGTTTTCTTGTTAGTATGCAATGTGTTTAGTCAGAGAGCTTTCATTACTGACAATTTTCATACAGGGCCTTCTCCTCCAGTGAAGGTGGTGGATGTTTTCTCTTGAACAAAGTTAGTATGGAAACTTCAATAGTCCTTCTGTTGTGCCACGAACTGCATGACTGATTTGGAAAAATAATCTGGATTGGGGAGCACAATGAGGCTACAGGTACTCCTGTACTTTTCTCAGACAGCAGCAGCACTGATTTTCCCATTCACCTGACAAAAATAAAACACTTCAACTTGCTCTCCCTTCATTTACCTGACACAGATGCCTATGGTCCAAGCTTTACTTAGCTGTGGTAGCAGGAGTGAATGCCACAGATTGCAGCCCAAAGTGTAATTATTTTTACAGGATTTTTTTTTAAGCTTAAATTTTTAAATCACAGAGAAGCTAGAGCCCAACATGTGTTGAGAGCAGACCAAAGCTCTCACATTCTTGAAGAAGCTGGTGAATCAAGATGTATCTTTCAACACCAATGTAGTTCAAAGGAAACTGTAAAGCAGTAGATTTTCAGTTCCCACACTGCAGAGGACTCAATTTGCTACTCTGTGGCTCAGCAGAGCACGAACTCTTGCTGAGTCAGAAAGCTGCTGAAGCTGTGACTGTGCAAGTTCTTGTCTGCATGCAGGCACAGGGAGTCGTGCTGCCACTTGCTAATAATGCACAAGGAGCAGGAAAAGACTCAGCAGGACTTCAGTGGAAGCAAAACTCTCAGGGGGGACAGTGTGCCCTTAGACAGACGGCAGAACCAATATCCAGAACAATGTTTGGAATTTTTAAGTACTAAATTCATATAAGTTTTAAATGGTTTCTATCAAAAGTTCAGGATACCATGAAGACCACAAATTTACCAAAACTGATGTCCAGATATGGGCGAAACTTTCAAGAGCACATGATGGATTTCTAGGTCACAATACTTTTCTGTGAGTTTGTATAAATAGGAAAAAGAAGAGAAGAAAGGACAATTCGTTTTCATAAACAGATATGCAACCTTCAGAAAAACTGCATGTGCAAAACTGTTCAGCCAACAACTTCAATGATCATAGTTTGCTGAAGAGTGACAATTGAGCTTGTGAGTAGGATGACAGGATTGCCCCATGAAAATCAGCGCAACATATTGGGGAAAAAAATCCCTGGCATTATCAAGAGGTTTTTTTGGGTTTTATTGCTAATATTTCTTTAAATTATTGCCAATATGACAGTGCCTAATATTGATTAAATAATTTATTCTTATTTTACTGAAAAGCTTGTCTAAGCTGCAAGGCAAACTGACAGACCTTTGACTCTGCAGAGGCAACAAGTCAGTACCAAGGAAGATGTCCCTCCTGGAGGATGTGTTAGGGGACAAAAACCACTACCAGCCTGAGAAATACTGGCTATCACTTTGTAAACAGTTCTTTTCAGAGCTTGTGTTTGGAGAAGAAATTTATCCTGTCCCTCTCTGCAGTCCTGCAGTGAGTACAGACAAGCTCTTTCTGCTGATAGTGATTAATCCTCCAACCCGGTGTACCTGCTCTTCCTTCTTTGGTTTCACTGAAACTGATGGATTGTGACTTGTATTTACACACAGATTCATAGAAAACCTACAAATAGTTCCTGGTGGTGTTTATTAGCTCCTCCTACTTCATGTCAGAGAGTCAGTGGCATCTCTATTTAAAAGAACAGCTGCTGGGCTATCAAACCTCCTACTTCGTCTCTGGGAAAACACTTTTCATTTCTGATGAGAATATTCTAATAAAATCTAGTAGGTTTACTGAAGAAATGGAGTGTCTATGCCATCATACAAAAGGAAGGGTTGAGTTTAACTTCATATAAAGCTTCCATAACTCTCAGCACATTGTTTACAGGCAGAGCAAGTGAGTAGGAGTGCTCCTGCTTCCAGAGAAGAGCTATTACAGTATAATAAATTTAGCAGAGACCAATTACTGACTGACTTCCAGATACCGCTGCATTATAAATAGCTGACTTTATGATACTAATTTATTACTGTAACCTAAATTAGTATATGCATGAACAGAAATTTACTCATTTATGAAAATGTTGGGGACACCAACTGATTTCACCAGGATAGAATGCAGGCTTGGGATGTGTTGAAATACTTCAGTGTAAAAATACAAATTTTGCATTAAAAAGAGAGATGGGGTTTTGCCATTTCCATATGGAATACCACACACTACATGCAAAAGAAACCTCATGAGGATGGAACAATATGGCACAAGTGCACTGTTATTAACCTGAAAATGTCTGTGACCTATGCATGTGAAATATTAGCATCAAGAAGACGCTTAGAACATATAGAATAAGGGTTTTTTGTCAAAATATTAATTATTTATAGCAGAGAAGAAGCTGGTGTTATAGACCCATAAATATAATTTGGATGACAACGAATACTTTTCTACCCTGTATAAAATTCTGCCTGTACCTACAGCTGCATTCTCCATTTTTATGCTTCCCAGCTGCCAGCAGTCCTTGCTGGAGTGCCAGTTCTGTGAAACACTCCCAGTGCTGATGCACTCAAAATGGCCCAGTCTGTTCTCAGCTCTCTCAAAAGGATTGCACAACCAAAGAGGCAGCACGTAACAAGACATGCCTGGAGCTGCAGTTACCAAGGTGTGCTGAAGTTATTCACAAAGTTGGAAGAAAGGCTAGGAAAGTACATAGACTTCAAATTAAATGACAGACTAAACACTACAGTATGACCCAACCTGCTTTTGGATTTATCTTTTTCTTTATTTGTTTTTATTTCATTGCAGGAATTTTCTTGTGACTTATCTGAGTTACATCTAGCCTTGTGCCTTCCAAGAAAGCATCAGGGTCCCCTACTAAAAAGAATGGTAAAAATTCAGCTGTAAAAGAGCTGTGGAGCAGGATAAAAATGCTAATATATATCTTTCATAACCACAGAATGTCAAAAATTAACACTAAGAGATACCAGCAGATAAGAGACACAATCTTCCTGCAGGAGTTGTCAAGCTTATTATGAGACACCCTGACCCCAGCCAACCCTCCCTCCCTCTCCTCCCACTCCAGTAATTATCTCAAATCAACAAGACAGTGGATTTAGCTTGTGAAATTAACAGGTCATCAAAAAAGCCACTCTTAGTCGGTCTAACAATCCTTCAGTTTGCTTCATTTCTGTCTTAATGAGTTTGCTTTTTTGGCAATTACAGAGTTGCTTAAATGGTACCTATGTGACCTGGCAAATGAAAATCTGTAATTGCTACATTTTCCTCATGTAAGAAAAATAAAATTAACATTTCTGAGACAGAAATTTCTATCCTATTAATAGAAATCTATTAATATAATTCTGCAGTTTAAAAAAGCAGTTTACATGATCCTGAACAACCTTTTTATGTTCTGCAGACATCTAACACATTCCTCATGTATCCATGCCTGTAGTATTTACTGCACAGTAGTATCTGGACTTTACAACCAGTGAAATGTGAAATTCTTCAGACATTAAACTCTTCCTCTTCCAAAATTTGTCTTTTCAAATTTGTCAGTTTATAAGCACCTGATGCTTGAATTTTATCACGAATTCCCATCCTCAGGGTCCTTTATTCAGAATTAATTCAGATTATATTCAAAACTCAGTAAAAGCACAGTATCTATCTATGAACTTAACTCCTCCCAATTTTCTGAAAAGTTCTGATTCTGAAGTTTTCCAGGCAATTGGAAAAGAAGGGAAATATAGTTATATCAAAAGTGTCAGCTTAAAAATGCCTTAACAAGAAAAGTCATAAGCCTGGAGGTGGTCTGCCCTGAGGGAAAAAAAAGGAAGGTAATGATTCAGGCTTTTAATTTCTTTAAAACCATTATTATTTTGGGCATAGAATATGTGTTCACTTCTTTGAAGAACCAATATTACACACTACTCTGTAAATTTGTAAATACTATTGTGAAAATGCACTCTATGGCTTATACATTGACTGGCTATAGCTCTGTACATGTGCATTTTTCCATTAAAAAGCATCATTTTATTGTATTGTTGAGTATCACAGTATCATGACAGGAACTTCCAAGACAAAATAATTACCTTCTATCAAACTCATGATTAGTACTGCAAGAAGTATAAAAGTGGTATTATCTTGAGACTTTTTTTGAAATTTATTTTTTAGCAAATGTTCTCTAAATCCACTATGAAGCTTGTACTGCTAACCTCATTCTGTCTTCCAAAAGGGTATTTCCCTGGAAAATTGCATAATTCTAAATAACAGATGAAAAAAAGCAAAGCAAGGAAAAATCTTTGGAGGGATTCAGTTCTTAAACTATTCTAATTAAAAATTTTGCAAGCAGCTTAAACAAAATGTACAGCGGCTTTCAGCTGACAGACTCACTTTGGAGAAGGAAGATAATTCCAAGATGAGGAATAGTAAAAGGATTAAAGGGCACAAGGCAGAATTTAAACTGCAGTAGTGTTATTAAATTGACTATGGGCTTGATATTACACTTTTTAAAGCCGTTAATGCTGAAGACTCCCACTGAGTCTAATGGAGGATGGATCCATCTCTTGCTAAAAAAATGCAACTTCCTACACAACTTCATTCTGAGGAAGTGCAAAGGTTCAAAGCACCGGAGCCATCTGAAAAAAGGTAAAAGTTGGCCCATAATATCTGTCCCTGCAGTAGTCTGTGGAGAACATGAACAAAAAAGCACATGGTGGCCTGATCAGTTTTTTAAGTTTGGTGGGCAGAAAAACCATTAATTTGCTGGCACAGGTACTGTGGAGATCCTGCAAACAGCCAAACACATGTCCAGAGCCTTCTGGTGCCATTGCCCTGTTGGGCACGTGGCAGACCTTGGGTGCCTTGGGGCAGACCTCTTCCCTTTCCCCAGTACTTCTCTTTCTGCCATTCTTTCAAGCAGAGTTTGTATTACTAAAACATCCCTGGAAGGTCCTACCAAGGAGTACCATATTTAGAATTGATTTCTACACTAAGGGACTGGAAGAAGGAAACATGAGCAAAAGAGAGAATAGCCAAAACCACATAGAGGAGTGACATCCTACTGAAACCATGGGATTTGAATTCCCCAGATCTAGAGAAATCTTAATCAGGCTGAATATATACTACTGAATGAAGTGAAAGGGTGGATCCAGGTAGTAACTTCACTAACATATCTGTACCTATCATGCCTTCTGGAAAATTACCTTTGAATACATGTTCAGGATGACATTTAATAGTATATTAAAAATGGACAAAACCACCATGGCTGTAACTAGTCATGAGAAAAACTACAGACATTGGTTTCCTAATCTACATGGTTTTACACTAGTCTCAACTAATCTAAAACTCATAGTATTTAATCAAATTTAGTCAGATATAATAAACTAATCGCCATCTGCAGATACAGATTTTTGTCATCATGGAAATACAAATTAGTGATGATGTAATACTACCTTAGTTTTGTAGTTATTCCATGACCACTGGAAGCTTTAGGAGGTGAACTACTTCTGAAATAATTATATGAAGGTGTATACTCATTCATGGTATGTGAAGGCTTTTTGTTTTTGTCAGACATCTTCATGTCAAGACATTTCCTTGGGCAGAACTGGATAAGGAGCCTACCTGTGCCTGCTGCTTTCCTCCTGCTGTATTTACTGGTTTGCAGATCTAAAAACATAAATGGAGCATGGGGAAAGAGCCAGCTGGATGCTTGGCACCACATTGTGTGCAATTGGGTCACACTGGTTTTCTCCTCCTTATACCAGCAACATGGACAATTCATGAAGAGCCAGACTTCACACAAATGAAGAAAAGACCTTTTTATATCCTAAACATAGACTATGTTATGGACCCATGTTTTAGTACATGTTTTAAAGATATTCAAAAGGCTGAGAAAAAATATTAAGAATAATCACAGGATTTAAATTACAATATCCTTTTGTTTGAATCAACAAAGCAACATCAGGGATAATCAAAAAGACACCACAGTAACAGGCTCTGCTCCCATCTTTGTATGCCTATTGACTATGGAAAACACCTTATAGCTCCTGAGTTTCAGATCCAGCTGTCTATATGTAGACAAGAAGCAGAATAAGTCAATGCTTTCAAGCTCCTACTCATCCATGGATGATGGAATCCTATTAGGAAGCCTGTTTTGAGAACACTGAGGGCAGGGTGAAGGCAGGCTGTATTATGGAGATACACTGAGGTGCAATCTCCTTAGTGTGGATGTGCTGTGCTGCAGTTGTTTGTAAACCACACATTCTCTTTTTTTCCACTGCAAGTGCTTCTTTCCTAAAGGCCTGATGTTATGGGTGCTACAAAAGCAGCCAAGCATCACAAGTGATTCAAGAGTTAACTGGGTATTAAACTCAGCATCTCAGTGCCTCATTACAACTCATTCTGTACTCAGGACTTTGTTTTTCACAGACCACTGCTACAGATCTGTGTTACTGATACTTTTTCATCTACTATGCTATTTTTTTGAAGACTCAAGTGCCTGCAGTAATAAAATCAGAGCAGTCTCTTGCATAGTACTTCTTACTATTGAAAAGTAAAACTTGCATTTTATAGCTATGGAATAATTTTCAGGAAAGGATTCTTCTCAGTTACTTAAATATTTAATGGACTCTAGCTCCTCTTTTCTGCAGATATTCAGTAAGCTGCAATTTTCTCGTAATTGAGACAGTAAAGGTATGGCTGAAATGTATGGATTTGTACAAGTCTGCTGGCACTTCCCTTTTCAAGACAGATAAGGGAATTTTATTTAGGAAGACTTGGCTTTTTTTTCTTAATGTAATATTTTTTTAACTACACGATTCATATCAAGTATGCAAAAAACACCACTCAATAATATACCAGCAGTACCAGAATGAAAGGCTCCAAGTCACAGTGTTTAAGGTCATAAATGTCACCCAAAAATGGAACCTTACTGTCTGTATGTCATAGCCCATTAATACTTTTGTTACTACCTTTTTTTTTCTTCTTTCTCTTTTCCCCAAAAGGGGATTCATCACTGATACTCTAAGGCTGAAATTTTGGTTTTAGCTGCTCAGGTTAGAAACGCATTTCATTTTTGTATTGTTGTAAACCAATTTTTCTATCAGCTTAAAAGAATTAGGTGTTTCTCTGCTACTGAAGGTAAATAAATTTTTGATGTGTTGCTTACTTGATTACATTGTTCACAGTGCAGAATAATAAAGACTCTGTTCTCGTTTAGATCATCAAGTCAGAGTGCAAGTTTCCTTGAAGGAAGGTCTGTCAGGACAAAGCACTGCAGACTGGGTTAATTCAAACACTAAGAGTGAGTTTCCATCCATCACAAGTGCCAGCTTGTCCAGGATTATTCACCTGTTTATTCAATAGCTATCAACACTCACTGTAGTAACCACTCCTCCCTCAGCCCCACTGCTGGGTGCACAAGAACACACCAGAGAGAATCTCCTTCAAGAACAGATTGAGCTCATTGGAACAGACTGATGACTTAATTTCTGATTTCTGCCACCAAATCCTGCACTGCACTTACTTTTCCAGATAAAGATCCCCATACACTAACCAGAAATATTTCAATAGGTAAAACAATTACATTGACCTTCAGGATCAGTTTTTGGGAAACTCATCAAGGAATGAGATGTGGATTTGAATCAAGTCTAGTTAATTGCAACAGAAGGCAAATACCAAACTGTTGGCATTCCTGCCTCCCTAATATCCCTTATGAGAGACAGGGAGGAAAAAACCTCCACCAGAGGTCTGTAATGTAATGAACCACCTGTTTTAGATCAGGAGAGTAAGGTTTCATCTGCTCTAGGGGTGATTAAAAAAACCAGGAAAATGAAATTTGACAAATTAGATCTCATGGTTCAGAAGGTAAAAATCACTGAAGAAATCAATAAAAGAATGCCCCTACGATGCTACTCCCACTCTACAGCATCAGGCTGTCATTTATTTCTTTGGGGTAACCTTGAAATTGATTGGAGCTGAGTGTAGGATGCACTCATGAGAATAAAATATTTGTAAACAGAAGGTTTTTATTTCATTATAGAGCTGTTAGACCTGGAACACTGGACAGATTCCAATCTATGTAATCACATTCAGTCTTTCTAAATTCTCTCTGCAGCCTTAATTGGAAATTATGTTTTTCTTCATTTCCTCTCCTGCATTATGGTTCCACCACAGAAGTGTCTGCACTTGAAAAAAATTACTTTTTATGGTCAGCATAAAGGACAACTTGGGATGCAAGAATAGAAAAGAGTTGCTACAAAAGTAAAAGTGACAGATGGCTTTTCAACAGGTCCTTACAGACCTCTGATGAAGAAAACCAGGAAGAAGTGTGCTTCTCTCACTGTGTCTGAAGGCAGATAAGATTCTCCTCCTTTTCTAAATCAATCATGGAGTGCCTCCAAAAATCTTACTTGTTCTTTTGTTGAGTGCTGAAGCAACTACAGTAGCCTCCCACACTAATAATGGAGAATTCACACTCATTTTGTCCTTAATGATCTCTCTATTGTGTATGATGATTAATTGTATCAAAGTTAAAAATTGCATACAAACCCAACTAATCTCATTCTTAGTAAGCTGTACAACTTTCTAAAGATTTATATTTAAGTAAAACTAGCAATAAAATAATCTTACATTGAATTAGCTAAATATCTTCCCCTTCTCAGGCCCTTCAATCTGAATCAGATGTCCAGACACACACTTAATTTTCAGAAGTCACGCAAGGAGACTGCAGAGTGCTCCCGCTCACCAATAATACAGATTTTCAGTAACTTTTTCTCTCTATTTTAAAAGAAAATACAGAAAAGAAAAGTGAGGTAGTCTCCATTTCCTGGTGAGAGGTTCCAGGATTATATTCACATATGCAATCCCTGAGGTGCCAGACTCCTTCTAAGACAGAAGTTCAGAAGGAAAAATTGCTCAACAAGTTCCTATAAACACGTGTGTCTCTTTACAGCACTCGGTAGTGTCAGTTATAAAGAATTCACTCATTTTATACAACGCTGCCAACAGAAAAGCAACAGATTTTCCACAAATCTTGAGGCAGAATGTTGTAACTGTCTTATGCTATTGATATATTTGTGTATGTGCACCTAAATAAAATGATGTATGAATATATAAGAATTTGTCATTGTTTAATAGTCATATAAACCAGGATATATGCAGTTAAAACGCTAAGCATAAGCATAGGAGTCTTATAATTCATCTGATTTAACCTTTGTGCTACAATGTAATTAAAGAGGAAAAGATTGAAGCTTTCCTCACTTAGCATTCAAATACCTGCATAAAACCGTATGATACATTTTCATCCTTTAATTATACTACAGAGCTGATGCATGGGCAAGGTCTGGCATTTCATCTTCCAAGGGCACTTAAATGTTACATGATTCTCATTGAGACTATGCAGACAACATGAGTACGAGGACTTTTCTGTTTATAGACAGGAAGAATTTGATCTGACTACAAGCTACTCCAAAATCTGCCCCGTGATACACTAATCAATGGAGGAGAGAAAAAGAACAATATAAGAAAATATAAAAGAAAAATAAGAAAAATCAATATAGGATGAAAGAGGAAAACAGTAAAAAACTTTACACTTCAGCTTCACATTAATTTGTTGCCTTTAAAAAACAAAAAAAAATTAAATGCAAAAGGTTCAGCAAGTGCAGAAGTTCAAGAATAAATCGATCCCATATAAAATACAAAATGTCAACATTTTCTTGATTGATTCATGACCATATGTATTCCAATATATCCCCAATTCTCTGCAGAAATGTCAGAAAAAAAGGACTAAAAATGAAACTCTAAATATCAATGTTTAACTTTGTTGGTTTTCAGCATCACAGGATGGTAATGCCCCACAGACTTGAATTCATTCATCCTCAAAACCTCCCTTAAATGTTCTCACACCTCATAATCACATCACTACATGCCTGGGAATTTCATGGTATCCTCAAAGAACTAGCGACTCAAAATGCCTGCTATCAGCCATTACAGCTACAGGATCAGAAGCAAGGTGGATGATCCTTCTTTTTTGCCAGAATTTATGAGGATGAAGTTGGCCTTAATCAGGATGTTTAACACTTCTCTTTGAATTGATGGGAAAAGACAGCAAACACGGCAGGAGATTCTCTTCAGTCTATTTGGCTAGAGAGAATACGATTAGGACAAAGGACCCAAGTAACAAATTTGCAGTAAGTTAATACAGGGGAGGAAGAAAAGCCTAAGGATATGCAGGATACAGTGAAGAGAGCAGGAGACAGCAGGGTGCAGACAGCAGCTCCTCATCCTAATCTAAGAGGACTGATGAGCCAGATGGCAACTGTAAAAAAAGTATCAAAGAACTTTAAGAAAGAATGAGATTCCATTGCAGCTGGAATCAGCTTTACAGAAAAATAGCATGGAGAACAAAGGGACTGTACTCATGAGGAAAACAATGAACTGTGTTGCAATGACCTCTTCAGCATCTCAACCCAGCTTGTTCTATTTTCAGTCTCCCCCAAAAATTTTGACTCTTTAGCATTGATTCTGTGGGAGGTGTGGCCTCCTACTTCCCCTACTAAATTAAAAAAACTCATAAAGAATAAATAACTGAAAGTACCAGAAAACATATGCTACATTTTAAATTGACAGTGAAGGGTATAAACATCAGACTTAAATTATGCAGCACAGTGAATAAATCCAGAACAGTCCTGGCTTCAGTAGCTGCAATACTAATGTAGTGCTGCTTTAGACAGCACTGGCCACTGGGCAGTGCAGGCCACTGCAAGTGCTTTAAGAGTCCCACAACTACTGGCAGTTACCTGCTCAGAACAACAACATTTCATAAAATACAAACCCAGTACATCCAAGGAGGAGAGTACTTACTCCTAGGGTGGAATCCCGTAAGAGAAGAGAGAGCACTGATAGAAAGGAGTTCCTTTGCTTTCAAATACCTGCATGTTACAAGTGGATGTTACAGTCTTGAGAGGATGCCAGAAGTCAGTGTTTTTATGGAGACCTCCAAATCTGAATTACCTTAAAAGGCCTGTAAATATCACCAACCATAACATCAGTCCTTTTACTCAAAGCCCCTCACAGCTAGCTGAAGATTCAGCTCTCCATAATTTTCATGTTTTCCTACCTAATCTTTAATCTATCAATATCAAAAGTACAGGATAAAAATTAATCTGATCCTACATTTACAATATAGCTTCAAAAGACTAAGCAGCTGAAGTTCAAGTGGAAATTACAATTATGTAATCTGTAATTACTATTTCTGCCCCTTATAATAAATATTCTGAGACCAAGGTCAGTGTAACTACACTGAGAATTAATAAAACTAGAAGGGGTTATAACATCCAAGAGAGTTAATTCTGATTCCAGACATCCTGGCTCTCAGCTGTGTAGCTGGGCAGCCTTGCAGCTGCAGCTCAGCTGCAGCCCATTCTACTCATCAAGTGTAATGGGTTCGCTGTGGGTGTACAGCTGCTCCTGCTGAAACAGTGCAAACTCTCCATCATCTTCTATCAATGAGAGACTGTAGCAACTTTTAAAACAGTTCCACTCCTACTCACCCCACAAGAAGCTCAAAATAATCACTAGCCATGATTAAAAAAATCCGTATGTCACTCCAGCAGGAAACACCTCTAAAGTGTTCACACCTCTCCAGTGCTGCCAGTGGATTACTAAGGGGTTTTGGATGTGTTATTGCAGGCCCTAGGTGTTCCCAGCCTTTGTCTTCCATGGTTCCTTCATACATGCTGCACTCCCAAGTGTTGTTCTTTAGTGTGAGCTCCTCAGACGCCACATTTCACTAGGACTGGCATCACTAGGTTCTGTCATCATATAGCTAAAATCAGGAAGAACACAACACACTGAAAGTTGCTGCTTTTACCAGGGCTTTGAAGGCCTTACTATTCTATTAAGCCATCTGAGTGAGCTGACATTTTATTCACTGTGCCTCTGGTTTGGTAACTTTTAGAGATGCAAAGATTATTTTAAGGAATACTTGGAAATAGATGGGTTAGTGCACAATATCAATACTCGGAACATTTGAGTCATAGAGTTCTCTTTGATCATACATTCTGTTTGCTATTGAAAAAGCAACCATCTCACCCTATGCAAGATAAAAAATGAAACAGAATTTGACGTGTTAGAAAGATTCAATTCATTAGTATGATTTGGTATCAGAACTGCAAGCCGTGATCTACAAAGTTGCAAATGGAGAAACTCACTTTAAAGTCTCTTCATTTGCAACAGATTTCAAGCTGCCAGGCTCTCCAAGACAGTGTCCTGCTTATTAGAAATTAAACTGGAGATGTGGATCCAGGGTTATTATGTTCTTTTAAACACAAACTCAACAAATATTAAACATTACAGAGAGCAACCCAAGACACTGCTGCAACAAATGACCAGATCATTACATTTGGATCAGCATGGGTCACATGTAATTATCAAGGAGCTTAAACTTGTTTACTTGATTACCTTAATATAAAACACAACTTCTTAGCTGCATTGTCCCTGAACCACTGGGACCATTTCCATGTCCACATTTCCTCCCCACCCCAGAACTAATTTATCAATTCCCAAATGCTGTATGTAGAAGACAGAAGGATAATTGACATTGCTGCTTACACTGCCTGTTACATGTCTGTATTATCTTTTCCCTGTGCACTGAGGGTCAGTGGCCCTTCTCCCCTCAGGTGACAAGGCTACAGGAAGGCCCATTCTGTCCTGAGCAGCAGAGCACAGGGTCAGAAAGACAGCAGGAGCATCTTACCCATGGAAATGCTGGCTGCCTTCTGACTGTGGGGTCACTGCTCCCTGGGAGGGTGGGAAGGGCAGACAGAACTTTGTATTTAGCTCTAACAGCAACTTTTACTCTAAATAACTTTATTTCAAACACTGAAAAGTTGTTCTGGTGTTTAATGAGATGCAAAGAAATTTGGATATCCCATTTTAATAAATGAAAATATTTTCAAAGCATACCTGTGTCTAGAGATTTGATGGAAAACATTTTGATTCTGAATTTACAGATTGTTGAATATGTGTCATTAATAAGACAATAAATCCCTCTGATCCTGATTTAAACCATGAATTTGAAGTTCCTTTCCAGTGATGAGCATCTATATACCATCAATTTCTGAGTAACACAGAAGAGAACAATTACTACTATATAAAAAGTATTTTAAGTCTTTTTATGTCTATACAGTTTAGGTCTGTATAGCAATCAATAGCATTCTCATGCAAAGTGCATTTATTAACGAATTCATAGAGCTAGTTCAGATTATTAGTTCTGAATTAAAGTTCAGATCCATTTTCACCACTCTAGAATGTGCACACTTATCTACCATTTAATATAAAATTCGATTCTATCCCAGAAGAAGCCTGGACAGTCTCACATAATATTTCAAAATGCCAACAGAGAAGACATATTCCTCACTATTATGTTGAAAACCAAGTACCTAATCTGCATTTCTGCCAGACAATTTTAAAATTGGCTGTTTGAAAACAGCAGATAATTCCAAATTAACTCCCAATATCACATAAAGCTGAATTCTTCCCTGTTTGTGCATTTCTAAATAGGTCTGCATTATGGTCTCAAAAACAAGAAGTGTGAACAGAAATCTGGTATCAGCTCCTTAAAGAAAAGAACAAACTACTTATTATTCTGGTGCTCCTGCAGTTTGATCTAATACTCAGTGAATTGTAGGAATGACATAATATTAATTATGGACATATTTTACTTCATTATTTATGCTTCATCCAAAAGTTAATGTTTAAGAAACAAACCCCTCATGCTTAATTCTCTTTCAACTTTTTGCTAATTATCACAGCAGGAGGAATGTACATTTAAACCAACCCAGATGACTCCAACTGTTTGCAGCCTCTGAAACATGCGTTCTGTTTGGAAGCTGTACTTAAAGCAGGCATAAAGGTCATGTTTGTATAAATTCAGGCTTCAAACACCAAATTATTTTATTAACTTTTGTTTTGAATGACATTCTCTCATCTAGATTTACCTTCACTATAAATGAAGAATGCACCTCCTCTCCACAGAGAACTCATTCTAACATCCCTCCCTGTGGAAGCACCTAACCAGAGTATCTTGTTCTGTATGGGATGGATGAGTGCATAGGCACATCCTCAGGGACAGACCTGATTCTCCCCAGCCAGTGGAGTTCCTCACAGTTGCTATGGAATCCCTTCTTCAGGAAAGGCTCAATTCTAAAGGCAGACTCATCAAGCTACTTGGATATGCCCTGTTGAGGAGTCTCTCTCCATTTTCTTTGGGAGGCTGTGGGCTCAGCTTCAATGAGTAAAGTACCCTCAATCTATTCCTGGTTTTACACATTTCTCCATCTATAAACTGCTTACACCTGAGCACAAGGGCTCTGTGCCCTGCTGGAACCATCCATCAAGTGAATGCAGTTATTGATTTAGACCATAAGGTTATAAATCTGACTGGAAATGGAGACAAGTATTCATATAGACACCAAGGACATGGATATAATTCTTTTCCTAGCAATCTTTAAACTACTTATACCAAACCTTCCCCCTCTATTTTAAGAGCCAAAGTAATAGGCCATAATTTTAGACATGAACAACAAGGGCATACACACTAGGGCATAATTCATCCCATACTAACTCCTTCTTTAGGGAATAAGAAAGCATCAAAGCAGTGACCTAGCAATGTACCAGGAACATTAGCAGCACTGTATCATTTTAGCACAACTGCAGTACCTCTTAATTGGTAACTACCTCATGGCTGAAACATCAATGTTTTTGCTCCCCCAGTATTGTAAAATGTCATAAACCAGGATTTTGTTTCTTTTCTTCCCTCTTATAAATATTATCTCTACTTTGGGAATCAAACAATTGGTCTAATGATATCTTTTCAGGGAAATTATGTGAAAAAGTCTGTTTCATTCACATCTATCTGAAAAGACAAATAAGGATAAAAGGTTTACATTTTTTTCCCCTTTGGTCAAATTAAAACAATTTTTCTTATAATTTTGAACAGCACAATAACCTTTTTATGTTAAATGGCTTTCAAATAGTTGGAAGAGAATTGTCCAAATAATGCATTTGATTACTAAAGTATAATGGTTGACTGCAATGACTACCTTTAACACAAGGACAATCAGTTCCAGAAGTGGCTGTGCTGCCTCTGCATCCTTTCCAAAGAAGTGTTAGAAAGAATTCTTGGCTAATGTTTTCAAGAAACTTCCCAACTAAGTTGGGCTATCTCAGAGCTCAAGACAGACTTTGTGAAATCTATCTTTTCCCAAAGTTCAGCAAGTAACAAAGTTAAACAGAAACCCCACTACCTTTTCCAGAGAGCATCTAGCTGTGAAGACAGAGATGAAGATGAAAACAGAACAAACCCCTTCTAAGCAATTAAGCACAAAGAAACCCCATGATAGCCCTGCTGAGTGGCAGTCTTGCAATACCACCAAAGTATTTCGCAACTATTCCCGTTGAAGTCCACGTACTAAATCTTTGGCTGATATTGATGCATGAGCAAAATTTATAAATTTCTCCTGAAAATATAGAAGAATTCCATGAGCTGTTTAAGAAACATACTCTGGGGCTTTAATTTTACACTTTGACAGCAAAGAACAAATTTGTACATCCACATGTATACATGAGTATATCTATTTATGCATGTATATATGTACTATATAAACACACATATATAAAATATATACACAAACATACACTGGACATTATGTTTAATGGTCCTTTTCTCTCTGTCTGCATCTAACTATATTTCTCTTAAAGTTTGTATCCAAGCTTCTTACTGTAAGTATTCATTTTATGAAAGAAACTACAGATTTGCAGAGGTATATTAATATTGATAAGCCCCTCAAGCTGCTGTTCTTTGTAAGCAACCAGCACAAACAGGCACACACAGAACTTATCATCATTATGCTACAGATGTGCATTAGGGGAACACAAGAAAAGTCAAAAGCAGTATTTTCTTGTCCTACCACATAAATTATCAGTGTATCCCAATATTCTGGAAATCTACGCTAACCCCAGGAAGCACCAAATAATCTTCATCTGCCCTAGTTAATAATTTGCAACTCTGAACACATCAGCACCATGAATAACAACATTGTTATTAACTATGCAGGGAGAAAAATGATTACCATGTATTTATTTTAATTCAATCCTTTTGTTTATATTCAAATCTTCCCAACTGAGCACAAGAAAACCCCTTTCACAGAGAAAACCCTCTGTGCTTTGGTAGGTAGTAGAACTGACCTGGGCAAAGACCAATGTTTCTCCTGTACACACAGGAAAAACCTCATGTATTTTTGCCCTATTCTTCCTAATAGAACATTCCTAGTAAATATGCCACATGCACACAGAATCAGGCATTTTCTTTGGGAGTTACAACAGCTCAGTATTGCACACCTCTTGTGTTTGGTTTGGAAACAAACTGAACTTTAGCCTGCCTGGCTTGTTAAAACCAATGGAAGCTACTGGGTTTTGTTGCGGATGGACATCACAGAGAGGATTCCCAACCAAGGACACAGCATTCAGTGGCTGTAAAAATGCCAGCTTCTGCTGAAGCATAGGACAAGATCCACATCTTCATATATTCTGTTGTCACAATAGACAGTATCTAGAGATGATGTTGCAGGTAGTATGGCTTGGCTCCACTTCCCTAGTTCAGTCACAAGAATTCCACCGTGGTTTAAAATTATCCAGTCTTCAAAGCATGGAATTTATGGAAACAAGAGTTTTAGCCCCAGTAGTCTCCCCTTCAGTAGAATACATGAACTATGACACAAGATCTTAATCTGTCTTGGTGAGGTCTTGGGAACTGCTGATGGCTGAGGATTACAGAGCATAAAGGCTCTCTTTGGAGGGCAGGGCCGCAGGCACTGAGGTCTGAAAAGAGGAAAACCAGATGCAACTGCTACATCACAAATAGTCTGGTATCAAATAACAGCTCTCAGTCCAGGGCTACCCTCATTAAATTGGGTCGCTCTGCTCATATCATCTGTGCCCACTCCATCTTGATCGTTACAGGAAGTCTGTCACCACTTTCTTTCCTTCTTAGCCCAAGCAGAAGCAGGAGCAGGAAGAAAAGCTCTGGAGACAATTCCCTTCAAGTGTAAGACATGAACACCCTACATGATTTGGCAACACTTTCACTTGTGGTATCATTCACTTTTTCTAGGGAGTTTCACTAAGTAAAATCATCCTTAAACACTCCATAGATATTTACTTGTTGTAAAAAGCTCCCAGTCACCCACATTTATTCCTATTCTTTGCTGTTACTGTGGATGCATAATCATAAAGCACATACCCCCAATGTTCCATTTCATGCTCAGCAGAACATGGTTTAAAGGTTACATAAACATGGTTATATGTAGTTAAATATGGTTATATAAATAGGTTATAATTATTCATTATAAATCAACAGACAGTACTGCACAGTGGAAAAACTTATTAAACTATCACAGGGGATGAATACTTATTTTACACTTGAGTAATTCTACCATTTAAGCCATGAATAACATAAGCAGGAGTTGTTAAGTGAAAGCTGGAAACTGGTTTTACAGCCATTTGAGGCAAACAAAGGAGGATTATTGTGCCTTGCAGGCAATAAAAAAAATTAGGGAAAAGTGACACTGATAATAAAATCTATGTAATTATCATAGTCTGATGCAGCTAAAAGTGACACCACGTCCAAGCAGGTTAAAAAAACCAGCAACATCATTCAGAGACTCATTTACAGGGAGTTAGGAACAAAGTAAGTCAAAGAAAGCAATAAACTATGAGATATTTATTAAGGCTGCATCATAAAAGTGATAGAAGATATAAACTAAAGCAAGCTTTAATTTTTCTTTCAAGCTATATTAATATAATTTTTTCAAGCTATTTCTTTTTTGGAATGAACAGTCTACAAAGGAAATGTCAGACACTGGCAAAGTGAGACTGGGAAACAGAGAGTCTTGTTTGTTTACCAAGACAAGATATAAATCACCTTCAATTACTATAAAAATGGAATTAGCAATAAAAAATGCATGGTTGCAAAAGTATGGTCATGTTAATTATTAATCTAATAAACACTAACTGATCACTACTTTAGAAAGCTGGTGCATTGCTAAAGCTCCCTCAGATCCACTTTTAGCTGGAGCAGGTCAGGGCTCATTTGAGCAGCTGAACTGACAGATCTGACAAGTGGCAGATACCTGGGGGAGAGAGAAGTGAGGACAAACACTGCAGTCAGAAGTGAATTTATGAACAAGTTGTGAATGAAATGAAACAGAGAAATTTAGAAGATTTTTACTGTTTTAAGGTAAAATTTCACCATGCATAAAAAGGACACTGGTTTTCAGTGGTGCTTACTGCTGCACTGACACCCATAAATGGAGTGGTCACGATAAAGAAAACCTTAACTGTTCGGGGTCTGGGAACCAGGTAACACTGACATGAGGAACCAGAGCTCTCTGCCAGGATGGCCAATGTCTGTCTGGGAGGCAATGGGAGCTTCTGTGGCCAGGTTCCTTGCAGCATCATTTACATCTGGGTTGTGAGTAACTACCCAGACAATTCTGCTCAACTTTCACAATCCAGCTGGCCCAGGATCCCACATAACCACTCCAGCACAGGCATAACCCATTGCCTTTATCTTAACTGTGTTTGACCATTTTCACACCTACAGGAGAAGTTTCTATAGACTATATAAAAGTATCTTCACTATATTCAATTTGCCCTCTTCTGCAGCACTCTAGAACACTCCACCAGGGCAATAATCTAAGTTTACAAATTGGATTAGACACAGCAGGAGCTGGCAGGGGATTCTTGAGAACCTGCCAAAATTCCCACCTGGAAAGATCCGGCAGCCATCAAACACCTCAGTGTGGAGGTGACTGGGAGAGCTGTCCCTCAGCCAGCTGCAAACTTCTGCACTCTTCTCTCTGCAGCTGCTGCATGCCCTGGGTAAGCACCGAGTGGCTCGCATGCACTGAGCGCAGGCACAGGCCTGTTAGCAGCTGCAGCACTGTCAGAACTGCAGAACAAACCTCATTTTCTCACAGCACAGAACCACAGCTCTGGCCACGCTTGCTGCCTCCAGCTCCTACTGAGTCCAGTCAGAGCCCTGGTGAAATGCAATTGTCTGAAAGCCCCAGAAAGAGATCATTCAACACATTCTCATTTGAAAAACAACAACTCTAAGAACTAACTAATCTTTTAAGCTCCATGATGACATGATAAGATGCACATGCTTGCCACACTGTCAAAAAGCCTGATTCTTTACTAGAAATCAAAATAAACCACTTTAGAGAAGTTATTGTTTTTCCATCAGCCATAGAACAAATACAAGGGGCTAATGCAAAGGAGATTATTTTGCTTGTACTACTCAGATCAAGATTGCATTTTAATACTTAAAGTTTAACAGAGATAAGTTAATAACAGTGGTGATAAAATCAGGGTGATCTTTCATGAAAGAAAGTCTTCCTCTCTTCCTGCCAAATAGAATAATATAGGAAAAGTAATGTTCTCAAGAAAAAAAGGATTCAGCTTCTCAAAAGACCAAGAGTCCATATATAAAATTCAAAGAGCACAGACTGGTTCTTTCAGAACATTAATTAAAAAAAAGGAAAAAAAGAAAAGAGGCATTTTAATGGCATAGCTATGCACTTTCACATGCCTCTCAAACTCATTGGAGTTTGAAGATAAAATCGTGTCACAAAATTGATTTTTTTTTGCTCTCTCTGCTAAAGCAAACACGTAGTTAGGATATATTTCAATTCCTGAGGAAAAATCTTCAGCTATTTCTGTACCCTCCTGTTTTTCCTCAAGGGTTACAGGATAACATACATGATATTTGATAGAAATGTTTGCAACCACACTCAAATAGATTCAAAACACTGAAAATGTTTTTTCTGACTCTCAGATATTGTTAGAAGGCAAAAATGCAGCTGACTGCAGGTGAAGGGCCTGATATTGATCTCCTTTATCTGTCAGAACTACAAACCCTTTGACAGGAAAAGAATTAGTACGATTTATTTCAATATACAGAATAAGAAGACATGGGCCCTAGAAGTTACTGAGCATTCACAGAGCACAAAGAACATCCAGAGTAGCTGGATGCAAAGAGCATTAGCCTCAAGGAGTCCTGATAACATTTAGATACAGACTAAGCCTTAAATTTGCATTTTTTGGTGTGTATTAGATTATATTACCAGCAGAACATAGCCTAATTGCATTATACTGCATTTTAATTAAATATATACAAATGCAAATTTTAATGAAATTAAAAATTATATAATAATTACTATTAATCAGGAAAATTTACTATTCTATTTTGTTATCTAAAAAGTATTAAAAATTAAAAGCTATGAAGCCTTGCAGGGTAGAAATACCACAACTGCATTTTTAACTAATTCAGAATTCTCATTCCTTAGCTCACTCAAAGAAATTCAAACACTGTTTTCATAGCTTAATAAACTATGTATTTTTCTAATTTAGAGGGTTTAATACCAATTTATTTTTCAGATACCAAGTTCCTTTGTAACATATTTATCTTAAATGAAGGCTCTCCAGAGTGCAGGACTGTGGAGAGACAGATGGGCTCTCCTGGCCACTACACAGGACCACCATGGAAATACTTCCATAGCCTCATCAGCAAAGGACAGCCACATGCCAAACTCCAATGTGTTCTGTTCTCTGCAATTTTATCACTAAGAAAAAGTGGAATTCAGATCAGCTCTATATTAAAAGGGATATTTCTTGAAAAAAAGAAAACAGAAAATGATTCTTTTCAAGTACAAGAAGCATGTAGTCTGTAATAACTCTGTAAATAGATCCCTTTCTGAGTAAGAAAGCACATCATGTGTATATTTGAGTATTTTCAAGAGGATATAGCTCACAAAATTAAATAGGGAGATGCCATGTAATCAGTAAATTAACATGTAAGACTAATAGAGGG
Source organism: Anthoscopus minutus (assembly GCA_013399455.1). Lineage (NCBI taxonomy): Eukaryota > Metazoa > Chordata > Aves > Passeriformes > Paridae > Anthoscopus > Anthoscopus minutus. Next base: position 31,885 of record VWYI01013686.1, on the reverse strand, counting down.
CATACATGAAGAGGATAATTAGCAATGTCAGTGATTTCCAGCACAGCTAAAACACTTGTTTATTAAAAATTTTTAAAACAGTATACTCAATAATGAACATTTAAAATGAAACCACATCTTTATTTACATTGTCCCTGGATTCCAGTGAGAAGGTGGTGTGTGTGAAGGCAAAATGTGGCCTTTAACACAGGTCCTGACAGCGAGGAAATTCCCTGAGAATGAACTAGATGGCTCTTTCCTACACATCTTTCTCAATATTAGTGAACAGTTAATGATTTTTTTCATACTTCAGAAAGAAAATACATGACAAAATACAAAAGAGAAAAGTCACCATGCAGTTTTGAGCTTTCTAATCTTTCCTAGAATTCCCTTAAAAGACAGAAGCACACCTTTGGTGCATGCTACAGTCAGAACAGAGTGAAGCAGACACAATGGCCCATCAGTGACACATATCCTTTCTCGGTTGTGGTAGTTACAGCAACAGCTTTGTGATTAGGAAGTCTCTTTTTCACTTGTATAAATCCTCTTCTATGCCTGATTTAATGCTTCAGTGATATTTATAATCTGTCCCTTCCCTGCTTGTCTGAGGCTGCAGTTGGGTCTACAGTCCATTATCAGCAATGCACAGTTTATTACGTGCAAAGGACCAGAACTGGTCCTTCCTTTGCTTTCCTGCCTGCTCCCAGTCACACAAGGGAAGCCACTTGCATCAGGCCTGTGCTGCTTTCTGATGTTAAAAGCAGCCCACACCTACTCTCTACAGAAAACTACTTACAGGCTTTTCAAAAATGAGCTTACTGAAGATATAAGCCTAATTTACATACCATTTGTACTACACTGAATTTCTCTCCCATTCTTATCTCCCATTACCTTGTATAACTCAGAGATGACTAAGTAGTTCTACTGACAAGTGTATTAAATGTTTTGAACTTAATAGGGTTCTTTCCCACTGTGAAAACAAAAAGGCTGAAATGCCTTTTGTAATGCTTTTGGTTTGATGGGTAGCACTTTTCTTGAATAATCTTCCCCCACTATGATCCCCAACAAATAGGTAAGTCACAAGAGAGAGCAAGTATTTAGATGTAACACCTTTCCTAATAATCCACTGTATATTATGGGCATAGTTTAGAAAGAAGCATATAATAATTCAGCAGGGAAATGTGTTGTACTACGGATATATGGAAAATTCCAAATAGCAAGGGTTAACCTGATGGTGTGAGCAAAGTCGTGACATCTCAAATATTATACTCCATACTTTATGTATAGTGTAAAGGGAAAAGACATAAGCTATGCTCCTTTTACAATTTATGCCAAGTTATCACCATTGAAGAGTGATAGAGAACTAATTAGATTCTCATACAGCCCTAAAAGTTTCAAAATACTTGAGGACATAGGGTTATATTAGGGCCATAGCTGCCATCTATCAGTAGCTAAAGCCCTCTGGATACAAATGCATGAAAGGGCGGGAAGTGAAAGGCAAAATCAGTGGGGTAACTCATTGGCAAGTTTGTAGTCCATGTTACTTTTGCTACTGCTTTTACTAAAACTCTAGAGCACTTGAGGCTATCACAAAGGAATACAAAGTCAAAGTTACTATTGAACAAAGATTAATGCAAAGATTTTTAGAAAGTTGAATCATAACCATCTAGTCTTGAGAAAAGAGTACTTGGGAGACCAAATGGATAAAGGTTTTGTCTGTGCTGGTTATTTTAAGCAAGAATAGCATGAAGTTGTACACAAAGGAGCAAATTAGACATCAAAAATACTTTAAAGATAATGCTGAGAGTACTTTGTCTATTTAGGAGTCCAAACAAAGCTAGTTCTGAAATATTACTCTTCTCACAGCATAATGAGCAACACAATATTATGGGACAGACGTAATGACCAAACCTTTTCTTACCTTTTTCCAGAGTCAATGCCACCATGTTTCTAATGTTCAGATTAATCAGGCATTTATCATTTTATCCAAAACCAATTACACTCACACTTCTAAGTCTTCATAATGCATATTCTGTGTTATACTCTTCTACTGAAAGTTCAGATCTTTGTTTTGGGAATCAAACCCATGCAAATTAAAGTGCAAGCAAATTCTTCATGTTCATTTGCAATCCACTACCCCTAGTGGGTAAACACCGATGCTCTTGGCCATACTGACCCAGTCCATACAACACCCAGCTCCCAATCTGATAATCAGGGATCAGACTATCAATCAGAATAAATTTATCAGACTCATTTCAACTTGCACTAAGACCATTGTAACAGTACATGAACAATACTTATACAGCAGCAACCAATGTAACAGCGATAGTTGTATACAGGAGAACATGCATTAGAACTATCATACACCCAGACACCTGCTACAGGATATTAAATAAACCTTCCCAAATTACTGACAGTGTGGTGGTGGCAGAAATAAAAAAGAAGGAAAAGCCTTACACCTACTTCCATGTTTGCTGGGACATAGATTCTTATGCTCCCAAAGAACTGGCCCATGATACAATGTTTTGGGAAGAGGTGGTCTCATGAGCTCAAGTAATCTGGAACATTGATGAAACAGTTCAAGGTTAGATTTTTATGTGCCAAATTTCAAACTGCTGAATTATTCTCTCCATGTAACATCCAGCTTTGAAGATATTGATATTTTAGTTAGTGCCTCCTTAAATTTCCATGGTTTTGAAGTAAAAAAATGTTTTTTTCAAAAACACCACACCACACCTACACTAGAAATGTTTGTTGTTTTTTAAATCGGTGTAATGTTAAAATAACCATATTCTTCTGAAATAACTGTTGTCTTAAGGAGTATTCAAACAGCTTTTTCTGCATTTTAATTACATTAACATTTTCAAAGAAAATTTAATCGTACATGCTGGATGTTTCTCAGTATTAAAAGGAATCAATTTTCCATTTTAATGCAAATGACTGGTATGCCTGTTTATCATTTACACAGCTATAAGCTAACAAATATTATACATACAGTGTGACATTTGTTACATATGGACAGTAATTGCACCCAGTAAACTTTCAGTCAACCCAAGCCAATAATAAAACCTATAATCATAGATTCTAGGAAAAGCAGCTCAGTAGGTTTTATTACAGAAAGGATATACCAAGTCCTCAGAACTCTATTTCCTTTTGTTAAATAAGAAAAACATAACAGAGTCCTGGTGGGCTGAGTAGTGCCACCCACTGAACATTTAAAGGAAATCAGACAATCTATAAACAAATAAGTAGGTGCTCTTAGCATAGCTTGGCAAGATTGCTCAACTTGCATGAACTAGAAAGTCACTGTTGAAATACAAGAAAAATTTCCATTACAAATAAGACACAAGGAAACTTCTTTACACCAAAAAATTAATGAAAACATCAGCATAATTGACACAATTCCTGTTGAAGGGACACCTTTGATTGACTTAAACAACAGATCACAACTTTTGTGAGGAAATCTATATAAAGGTCTGCAAATGATTTCAAATCTGATTTACAAAATCTTTTGAACAATTATGTTAATTCATACTTCACCCTCTCAGCAATATTAACAATGTCATGAATTGAAAAAACGAAGTTTATCTATATTTCAAGGTGAATGGCTTTTAGACAGACTTTGCAAACATTTGGCAGTTCTAAGCAAGCCCCATATCTGCGTTAATGAGACTACAACAGAGACAGCCCCGTTAGATGCTGCACCCACCAGGCTGCTGCCACTACAGTGGGAGTGACCTTGAAAATCAGCACACACCAGACTAGCAGAGACAGCCCCTGCTGCAAAACTACACTGGAGGAATAAACCAATTGGTATAAAAGACTCTTGTTTTTACAGAAAGAAAGGAATCTGGAGGCTGGGGCTCTGGGTTACCTCTGCAGTGAAAGCAGTCTGCATGAGTAGAGATGTGCTGCACAGAAACAAATAAGCTTTACTTATGCTTTTACATAGCCAGTAGCAGCTGTAATTTGCAACTGTTCTTAAGTGGGGGAAAGAATATGGGGAATAGAGGTTATCTCTTATCAGAAGCCAATTCTAATCATGTAACCAGCTTACATAATACTGCAGCAAGTGCCTGGGAAGCCCTGGAGAAAGACTGATTAATGATACCATGAGAATCCTAAAAGAACAAATACTGACATGATCCATACTGAAAGACATATTGATTGCACAGAATACAAATCAATACATGTGAGCCAGAGGTGAAGGGAATAAAATTAGATACTAAAAATCTAGGATAGAATTGTATGGAATCAGGGTCAGCTGGAGGTTTGCTGTAATTGATTCTCAAGTTGACACAATTGCTAGGAAGGTGTCTTTACTTTTCAAAGAGTAACTTGAAGGTTGTGACTTTTTCTGTAGCATCACAGTCCATGTACTGCTATTCTTATTAGGGGCTCTATGAACTGCACTAAAGAGCTTTCTGTAGGAAAGACCATGTAATTTGAGACTAGCACACTAAAACGGCTCAGCTTAAACTGATAAGTACTATATCAAGAATCAATGAGCTGAAATTTAAGTTCTCTTCACATATCAATTACTCTGATTTCACTTCTAGAACTTTTATCAGACACTAATATTCAATAAGATCTCTTTGCTAGAATAAGGCCATGTGTTCTCTTTTAAATACTATAATGAAGGCATTAATAAATATTATTTGCTTTAAAGTATTTTATCCTAACAGCTCACTGACAGAGAGAAGGTAGAGAACAATAAAGGATCTAAATAGCAAAGAATATCAAAGCCAAAATAAATTTGTACAGTAATAAAAAAACAATGGTGAAACAGTGACTTAATGTGACACAGAGATGAAAAGGAATCTTGTAATCTCAAACATCTCTGAAAAATGCAAAACATTCTGCCATTTTCCAGAGTTTCTAGAGCAATTTATGAATTTTGGCATAAATTGCATATGAAGAGCAAGATAGTTACAAGACCTACAGGAGTAAAATGCTAATAGAAAGTATAACTAATTTGTTTCACTAACCATGCAAGCAAATGACAAATTATCATATTTACTAGGTCTGCTTGCAAAAGCTCATAGAATACTGATTGATGTGCTCAGTTTGTGGAGATTTATTAAGAGAATTCTGAGTGGTTTGACAGGGTATATGAATTAGTTTGCAGTTTATACTTTCTTCACCTTCTCATGGCTTTTTTGTTGCCCAGATTAATTCTGTTTCATTTGTGAATCCATCTCATGCATGCTTTATACTGAACTGATACACCAGAATTGCTTTATTGACTTAACGGTGCCACTTTATTAACTGCTACATTCTGTTGATGATATCACAGTTCACATTCATTCTGCCTTAATACAATCTATATTTTCTTGATAGATAAAATAATCATGCCTTCTAGAGATCATTTGAAAGGATACTTCTGGAACGTAAAGCATCTATCCTTTAAAAGACTGTTACCCTGTTCTTAATTATATTTATTCTGTTATATTAATTTCCAGATTAACTGTTGAAAAAAAATAGTCTGTTCCAATGGCAAGCTTTTGGACAATAATAACTGAAACTAGAGCTCCAGCTGAGCCAAAGACATAGGGAGAGACATTATGACGTGTGTATATATGGTGATAGAGCATTGTGAATCCAGTTGGCCACAGAACCGGTTCCTTTCACACTGCACAGCATTGGAAGGGAGTGCCTCATGCTGTCTGTAAGTCCCTGCACCTTAGCCTGAACATGTAAGCAAAATCTGGACAAGGTATTATGCCTTATCACAACTGAATGCAAGTTCCTTTGTGCTGATACAAATTTAAAGATAGAATTTTTAAAATGAGCAGTAATCTATACTCTCAGAGCTGTCCATGTTCAGACATTCAACAGAGCAATTTCTGTCAAGTGCAGCTGTGGCAAGAGTCATCGTCTTGTTTTTGAATTCAAAGATGGGATATAATAATAATCTTACTTTGTATATTAAAATATTTGCTTTATCAGGTAAAGAAATGACTGGAAAATTAAAATTTAAAGTCACAATAAGGTTGATAAGAAAAAAGGTGGCTTTCAAAATTAGAGAAGTAGTTCTCTATTTTTAAAGACAGATGAGGAGCAGTATCAAAGAGACAGCTGGCAATCCTTGAGTCCAGTGTGCTTATGCTTGTGCCAATAAATAGATCCAAGGGTAGGAGTTATGGTGCAGCCCCGCGTGCTCAGAGCCTTCAGGATGGCATGGTGAGATTTATTAAACGATTTAAGGACAGGACTGCCCTGGGTGATGAATTGGAAAGAACAAGAGAAGATAATGAGCTGCTTTTGCTTGTTTCAGCAAAGCCATATTGATGTGTCCAAGTAAAATCAATGAAAGAGTGACTAGGTGTTCTTGTCAGCAAAAGACAAATACCTACCTATTGGGGTAAAATTATTTCAATTAAATAATACATAAAACCCACTTAATTTGACATACTTTCTTTTATCCTTCAACAATGATTTTCAGAAAAACTGCTGTCTTCTCTCCACTGCTGCCACACTTGAACATAACCTATGTTTCACTTATTTACATATATTAATTTGTTTTCTGTAAGCTTAAGGATTCACTAATAGAATTCACTGGTGAAAACAGGTTAGTTAGTGCAAGGGAAGTGTACTTCTATAAATTCATGGCTTTAGGAAATTTTAATTTTCAAGAAAAAACATCTGCCTGAAAAAGTAACCATCACTGATTTCAACACTTCTCCAAAATACATTTCAGAAAATATATTGTAAAACATTATTAGCAGCTTACAAAAGGGTACTTGACTGCATATCAAAGGCAAAGGTTTTAATATTTTTAACTGTTTTTTTTACAGAACAAGAAAAGTTAATTAAAAAGAGATGTGATACTATATTTGCAGCACACAGTAATGAACATTGTTTCACTCACAAGAGTTCAGTATCTCAAGGAAAATAGGATTACTAACCACAGAAATGTTGATTATATAAGAAATACCTTGCCAAAATGTGCTGACAGTTGTTTTGATTTTAATAATTCACATGGCTGCTAACTCCTGCCCCTTTATTTCATCTGAGGGTTTCAGTCACTATCATAAAACAGCAACTCAGCAGCATTTCCCTCTAAAAGAAGTGTGCTCTTGATGAGCAGTGCCATAGGCTCCAGAGATAAGGGATGGGGGTCAACACTGGACATGAAGAGTTCAGCACTCAGTATGAGAAAATGCAGTTAGAAACCCAATAGCCCATACAAGACTCGAGAGAGCTGAACAAATGACCTACTGTTTGTTCTGGATCCAGAAGGGAGATTCATTTAGGGTCAAGAATTCCACTCCTTCTATCTTGGGGGCGGTGTGCCCTACTGTGAGAAATCATTTCTGGGTTAACTAATGGACTAAATCAGGGAAACCTCCTGTGGTTACTCTCCCTTAGTAACACAATACTGTTACCCTCAATCAATAGGTACTCACAGCTGTGACAGATTTTTTTTTGCTTTAAATTAAATCCTAGTTTTTGCACTATAGTAAACCAGGCATGTTACTAAGATGTCTCTGTATCACTCCAGTGTTGATGCACACTTCAAGAGGCAGTAAAACAAAAAGGAAAAAACCCGAGCCTGTGGAAAAGCTGAAGTTTTAAGCTTCATTTAAGAACTTCATTGTTAAGACCAGAACTTCAATTTGCTAAGGTAGGATCCTGCAACCTTATAGATGCAATATTTCCAATGTACTCTTCCTAATGAATAATTCCGAATGATTCCTAATCAATCTGAATTTTGCTTGTGGAAAGCTGAGGAAATAGACTGAGCACAAGAAAAACTGCTCACTCTTAAATCAAAATGCATGCACCAATTTCATAAGAATTTCTTTCTCATTCAGAATTCCACCAGACCCTTCAAACTTTATTCTAAATGAGTCACTGCTCATTCTGTTACACAGAGGTGCCCTCAAGCCTCTTCATGCCTTCCAGATTACATAGGCATCTTCTGCTGCTCTTAGCAAATGCTCTGTGACTGCATTTCTATTCTTTTGCAAAACTCCAGCTCTATCTTTGAGTAGCTGGTACTTTTGCACAGCTCCAATATCCAGTATAGCTGAAACTTTGCTATTGTTTATTTCCAAGGCAAGTCTGTGGATCAGGACAAAGTGCAGGGATCCCATTCATTCCTCACTTATGCATGAGTGCTAACTTAACAAACACTGGCACAGACACATCTGGCAATGATGGAGGAAGACAGGTGGCATTTAATCCATCATTCATATCCTTCTTCAATGAGGTGACACAAAAAACTCATTAATTAGGCAGAAGTGTTCCAATGCATTCAGCCAAATTTTTGCTCTAAGACACTAAAGGGCAAAATCATATTTTGAATGATGAATTTAAACATTATAAAGCCAATTAATGTTCAACAGAGCATGCAGATTGCATACACATGAAATATGAAACTAATCCCTGGCAGGACACTGTGCTGGATGTGTGGAACACAAGTCCCAGCACTGTACCAGTTTTACCACAATGCTGGTTCAGTGTCATGGAATGCTACAGACCACGCTGCTGAAGTTCCCTTACTCCCAGTCAGAAGGAATGCACAAAGCAGTTGGAAAACAACAGGGCACGGGAGCACAGAACACACTAAGTCTTTCTATTTCTGTTTTATCGCTCAATGATCATATTATATAACAAGAGATTATATCAACAAAAGATTTGATAGATGTAAAATGCTACTGTAATTACTGATGCTTTAAAACATTTCAGATGATTCATACTTAAATTTCAAAGCAGTGAAAGTAAAGCCACATAGGAGGAAAGACTTTTTTCCTTCCATCAGCTTTTATAAAGAGTCAAATCTTAGGCTGAATTTGAAGGTTCTTGTCTTTTCACAGCATATAAATCCTATTAAATTTTGATAGTGCAACTTTGTAGGACATAAGGACTGTAAGACAGCAATTTATAGCTGCATATTAGAAACCTCTGCTTCACAACAGATGCCTATTTTGGTACAAAACTGCAAAGTAGTTTATTAATGTTTTCAATACATACTAAAATTACACATTTGAATTCTGAATTCTTTAGTACCCAAATGCTTCAGAAATGGCAGTTATATGACTCTGTTGTTTGAGGTACAGCAGCCTATTTCTTCTGCAGAGTTTTGAGTTTGAAAAAACTTTTCCACAAAAAGAAACAACATAAAAGTATCACTATTTAAGAGACTTGCTGCCCATAAATTTCTTCTCCCTCCTTCTCCTCCCTGAGTCTTAGTAAGACTCTTTAGGCAGGAAATTTTTACCTCATGATGGCAACTCAGTTAAAATAATTTCCCATGGATTGCTGCATTATTTTTTACCTAAAACACTGATTAAGGAAGCATCTTTCTTTTGCTTACTTGAAGCTGCAGTAAATACATTGGAACACCTCTGCTGAGTGTTCATTTTTGGGCAGGGTTTTGCATGCTATGGATCAATCTCCTGGTGCATTCTTGGCTTTTGAATATTGCTGCTGTGCACCCTGCAATGGAGGGAGCATTCTCATGGGAGCAGGATGGATGTGCACTGGGAAAGAACATATCAAAAGGAGCACCCTCTGATGAGGATATTAAGAGCTTGGGATCTGGCTGTATGAAGCCAAGCCCATTTTAACTTAGGAACAACATGATTGCTGCACATCAGAAAAACAAATATGTCAGGCCACAACATTCCGTGACATGAATTACTTACAAAAAATGAAAACTGATACATCTTAAATATTAAGAATACCTGTTTAGAAACATCACTTTTATGATTTTATTCTATTTCTTACTCCTCGGGTTGCAAACCAGATAAATCCAACCAGCAGAAATCCTGGTCAGTCATATTATTTGTGAATTACACTGAACCAGATCACTAACTCTCCATTTCCCTTAAGCATTAAACGTTTCTTAAGCTGACAAGTATGTTTTTATATATTGCTATTAGTACAGGTTTGCAAAGGCAAGTTGATATCTTGAGATTAAAATCCGAAGATGCAACTGCACTGATAGAAAACATTTCAAGCAGCATCAGAATTGAATAATGAAAATGATGTAGAAATAAATCATCTCAAAGAGCAAGATGTCACCTGAACCAAGACGTTTAAAATGCTAAGGGATTTTTCTCTGTCAACTCCTTACATCATGGATGAATATGCAATTTCACACCAGAGGTAAAAAAAATATCATAGTGGAGCTCTCTCCTAAACAGTGACACCAAGGTCAATATTGTGTGTTCGTCGAGTTGGCCTTCTTAGGGAAAATAACAATTAAATTAATACCTTAAGCTCATTATATGCACAGGGTGCCTGTATTTCTTGTGAATGAGACATGGAATCCTCACATAAGGTAGAAATCAATGAGAACTCGGTAGAGATTTACACACATACAGATCCCATAAGGATTCATGGCCTGAATCTGGATGATTCTTTTAAAGTTTTGCTAAGGCTATTATGTAATATTCTAAGGAGCTTCTACTATTCCAGTGCTTAAAAACTCACACATCTATTAAAAAGCCACTGAACATGTTATAACCTTAAGTATGTTTAGTATCACACTGTATTCTATTCTTCCCCTTTTACAGATGGAAAGTTGCAGTACACAGTAACTCTGCAGTGAAGATTTGGTCCTCAGCCTAAAAAGTTTAATGTAAGCCTTGCCATACATTTTCTCTGTTAAGATACTTTGGTTATTTAAAATATGCAGGAAACTTGAATTAATATGAATGTGGGCAACTCAAAATACACAGTTTTTGCAGTCTGAATACCAGACGTATTCAGACATATTTTCATTGCATTTGAGTCTTATATATTAACAGTGAAGTGCTGAATCTCAAAGTAGGCTCTAACTACTGAAACAGGATTTTATTTAATAGTATTAAATATAGTTTCATTTATTTCTCTTTATATCTCTTCATATACACCTGCACTTGAAAGAAGCACATGTAAATACACACGTTCTGGAAATGTCTCGATGGTAGCCGTGTAAGTGTTCAGTGATGTTTCTGTGCTTCCTTTTGTCAATTCTCACCCCTGCCTCCACAAGTGAGCACCAGGGCAAATGCATTTCAGATTTGGTTGAAAAAGGAAATGAAACCCTACAGAAGAACTATCTAAAATTCTCTTGGCCAGGCTTTCTGCAGGAGACACCTCTAATAAGGGCAGTCTCCTGGCATGCATCAGTACTACAAGATTACAGAACTGTGAGCTGGGCAGAAAGGTGAGAGTGCCCCTGGCTATGACATTTGTCATTAGCCACTGTGGGAGACTGTGATGTGGGCACATTTCGTCAGATGTTCAGCTCTACTTCAACTGTGAAAATGGCAAACAAAATCAGTAACACAAGAACATACTGTTTTAGTAAAACTACACTGCTAAATTAGGAATGGCTGATTAGTCAGATTGTACATGGCCTGGTGAGACATGTGTTTCAGAACTATACAGAAAGCTTTTATACAACTCTCTCATAACAGCTCTTACTCTCAAATGCAACAAGCTACAATTAAAAAAAAATTGCTTGTATATTCTTGGCACAGCAACACTGCAACCTGTCTTTGCTGAAGACAGACTGCCAGTAATTATTTTACAAAACTTCCATACATGCCATGAGTCAATAACTCTCCAGACATTCTCATTTATTTACAAGATTTCCAGCTATATCTGAGTCATTAATTAAAATGAGGTATTAAATAAAACCATTGAAGGAACACTTGCCTTTAAATTTGCCTGCCTGGGAACAGATGAACTTCAATATTTCTAAGTTTTATTACATTTTCCCACATGAAAGATCCAGAATCTTAAGCCTTAACTATGAAAACATAGTCACATCTTATTTATTTTACCTGCCTATGTAAAAAACTTTCCAAAGGATGAATGACAGAAGACAAGTTGGATGGGCTGTACTTCAACAGCCTCTGAGTGAAACAACATAACAATGGCACATGTAATCAAACAAGCTGACTATGGAGGCCGCAAATGGGCTGAGTGCCAGATTAATCTGCCACCTGAGATTTGTGCCACTGGTTGTGCCAAGTATCAACTACTAATGCCTTTACTGCTGCAGTGTTTGGTTCCACTTGCATTACTGAAAATCTGTCTAAAGGAGACTCAAACTCACCATGCCAGCCTCTGCATGGACAGCAAGGCAGACACCCATTGCACTGCAGAAACCACAGTGCATTACAAGTTATATTACCAGCTATGAAGGCAAAGATAACAAACTAAAATCTCAGCCTTGTCCCTGCAGATACACATTTTCAGTAGCTTCACTGTAGCACTTATAAAAATCAAGACATCAGAGGCACACAGCAGCTCAGCTGCAGAGCTACAGGAAGAACCCAGGGCTGGTAGGGTCTCTGCCCAGTGCACTGCCACAGGACTGTGTCCTGTATGTAGGACACCAAGCTCGTCATCAGCAGAAAGGCTGTAACAGCAATAGCTACAGTACAGCACAAACATTACTGGAGTGTGCTGGAGTGAGGCTCTGAATATACATTATTCTGAGATGTAAACAACTTTTATCAATAACTTTCCATACACATTTTCCTTGAGATGTTTAACCAACTTTTGTCCGCGAGCAGTAACAACCATTTTTAAAAATTTTCTAAATCTGGATCTTCTATTTCTAATAGTTTAAGACTCACCAACTGCTAGATAAACACCTGAAAATACACAATTATTTCCCACTGAAGAAAACAGATGACAGGAAGGGACACAGACAGAAAACTATATCACTAATAATCAACACTATTAAATTTTGGTTTGCCTGCAATTTCAACATTTATTTAAAGGGCTGAGGGATCTTACCAGAATACATCAAAAGACAAAAAGTCATTATCTCATGGAGGAAGAGTACCTAATTCAAGATAATGGTACTGTAGCAGCCCTTTGGCAGTTTTTATCCTCTGGGAAAATTGCCTTTCTTTCATGATACTGTAGGACCCTGTCTGTTAATATTTCTGACTTTCATTTTAATTTCTCGAGAAATGCCTTCCCCAAATCAAACACCAGGGTTCTTCTTCTTACAACGTGAGTGAAGGGTTTTAATGTTAGAAGTTAAAAACGATACTGATGTTTTGTTTATGTAAACTACAGTGAATTCAGCAGAAGTGTTGAGCAGCACTGCACATTGGGATTTGGAGGAATGACACAGGCAGAAGAACAAATTCTTGGGTATATTTTCACTGTATGGTGCAATATTGAAGCAAGAACCTCATGGTTAACATGTGTGTAGGATAAATTCTGCCCATCAGTTTCCTCTCTTGCTGAAAATGAGGACACATACTACACCTCCCTAGAGATTAAGCTGTAAGGATTAGGGCTAATTATCTATCCTACTGCATGTTTCCTATGTCTGTTTCGTTCTCAGGAACTATACTCATACTGTATTTAGAAACACACATAACACACTGTTCCCTGCTGATTGGCATGGGCCCTCAAAGCCTCTTTTTCTGGACTCTCCAAGACTTGCTGCCATGTTCTTGTTAAACAGCAGCAGCAGCTACCCGTATTTTTCTCTGCACATAACACTTGCATAAAACAGAGGATAATTTCATGCTTCCATATCATTCATATTTAACATATAACTGATATTCATCATGGCATCTTTATGATGCTGCTGTAGCAGGTTTTATACCCAGCTTTTATAAAATATTCTCATCTAATTGTAAATGCCTGCATGAGTCATGTAGCTGGCTATAGATGTTGTCAGTGAGTCCCAGTCTCTGCCAAGTCCCTTCCTGCTGGGGCTGAACAGGGCACATTTACAACCACAGCCACACACACAGGGGCACCTTTGTGACTTGTGTAGCTGAGCTGCAGTTTCTGCATTCTGTGGTCATTTCAGATGCTATGCTGGATGTTCTCTAGCATTAAGTTCTTGATTCAGATTTCACCAGTATGGGTTTCTCTCGTGGCCAGCACTGCACCATGCTATTTGTTGTATATTCCGAATAACATGTTTTTAAATTATAACACATTAGGGAAATTGCTATTGACATGCAAGGTGTGTGTTAAGTTACAGAAGTTTGGCATGTCTGCCTCCATCATGATGTCTGAGTTGATATTACTGCCGCTAACAAAAGCAGTTCTGAAGAAACACGTCTTCAAATCTTCCTCCTTTTTTAAACCGCTCTCCCAGGTCACAGACTATATTTCCATTTCAATGTGCTTCCAGAATGATTGAATTTCTCCAGCAACAAAAGTAGGAAAGCTGTTTCAAAAGTTTACATAACTGTGCAGCTTCTAATCTAGTAATAACTCCTTCAAGGCAAAACAAACTGCCTTAGTGCTACAAACAAGTGCTTTTTAACCTCTTCCATACACATGAACAAGGACAAAGCATTTATCTCTTCAATAATTAGAGTTCATCATATGTATCTCAAGGAACTGTTTGCAAAAAAAATTTATGTGCAAGTGTTTATCCCAGATTGATTACATTGCCAAGTAGTACATCAACTATTTGAGAAATGTAATTTACAGTCTCACAATAGATACTTTACTAAATTTTGCATTCATCTGTCACAGCTGTGTTCAATGATTTGACCCTGATTAAAATTCAGACAGTTTCCTTCTGTGGCAATTCTTTTTGATATCTCATTCATCTCCACAATTTCAATAAAACTGGGAATAAAATAGGAACATTCTGGCCTCTATTTACTGTATATATTACCAGCTGTCTGCAGATCCTTACTGTAACAGTACAGCAGAAGGGGCTGACTGTGTTAGATCCTCCTCCTGAGTCTTTCAGGTATGAGACAAAGAAATCAGCAATATCCCCCTCTTCCCCTTGCAAGACCACATGGAGTGTTACAGACAAAAGAAATCAAAAGCTTTAAAATCTCATCACATGGAAAGTAATCTTTTAACCATACAGTGAGCCAAGACTGAGGAATGACTCATAAAGCAGTCTAGAATAACTAGAAAGTTGTTTCCACAACCCACGTAAGCAGTGATGAACTGAATCACAAGGGAAATGGGAACGTGAGGATGTTCTCATGTAACCAGGCATGCTGAGGTTGCTTGGCTGGCTCCTGTATCAGCCTTTGGTTTGTTTGCTCAGGAAAACAATGGCCTTTCTGATCAACCACCTAGGAAATTGAAGTAGGAAGAAGGTTGAACCAACCTTCCCTCTCACGTAAGAGCTTACAGCACATGTTGAATTGCTGCAACAGTTTATTTCAGTGACTGGATGGCGTTTGGGAGAAACACAGAAAAATAGGAGGAAAACCTTTGGCAATTGTCAGACTGCACAGAAAGATTTAAAAATTATTCTTTAAATCAATGATTGACTATGGGAAAATAAATAAACAAAGAAACCAACTCTGAGTAAAAAAAAAAAGGGCAATTGGAAACTGGCCTTGAGAGAGGGTATTAGATTGACTTCTACTGCCAAACCTGTTAGGCACAGAGTCTTCCTAATGTAAGAAACAAATCCAACATGGGTTCTTCAGTCAAAAGAAAAGCAAAGACATCTTCCCTCGATGATGGGACAAGTTTTATGTTGAAAAAAAGGGAAACTTTATACAAAAATGTGTATTTGACTAAAATTCCTCCACATCAAGCTATTAATATGCCTCCATTTGCTGCCAGTATAACAAACTGAAAGCATGACAAAACCAATCAAATGGTGACAAATACAAGCAACAAAGCCACAGGAAGGCCTCAGATATTTTTCAAGTGCAATCTCATGATAAATAGCAGTTTAAGAATTTCTGTGTCAATAAATGCCTTTCCAGACTCCTAGGCAAAGGATATGACAGATGACCTCAAAGAAAAATTTTATTGTCGTTTAACAAGATTCTCAGTTGCTGCATTTTCCCATCACAGCAGAAGTATTAGTGGAACCCAACTAAGGTACAAATAACAGCAGTACCAAGGAAGCACATGGCATACATATGCTGATGTTTGGATGAAAAATCCAGATGGATTTATATTTATATATTTATATTTATGTTTATAAACACTTCCATGTCATGACAAATTATTATACAATCTGTAGAAAATATTTAAATCAGAATCTATGGCCTCAAAATGATTCTTTTTCTTGCAGAGTGATATTTGAATATTTAAAAACATTGCATTATTCTATTATAGTTTCTCTAAGAGAAAATTGGTTAAAGAAAATACTAAAAATATTTCAGTAACTCAGGAAGGCTTTTCAATTTTTATATTCTCTTTGAATGCAGAGAAACAAGGATAGTGATTTTGGGTACAGCCAGCCATATGGCACCCATACATACTTTAACTTGAGATTTGCTTCTCTTGCAAATGCACTATACAGCACTGAATATTATACAAACTGTGTGGCAACCAACTCTAAATGTTATACAAACTGTGTGGCAACCAAAAAGTACAGCACAGCCCCCAGACCATGATCACCCACCAGCTGCTACTTGAAGTAAAAGGCATCCATGTGAATCTAGAGATGGCTTACTGAGGAAAAGTTAGCCATGATTCCCTGGGAGCTGGGTTGTTGATTTTTTTTATTAAGATGAAAACCAGCACTCTTGAAATGAAATAATTTTCAGTTAAGCGGTTTCTTTTCTGAATCCTGCTCAATGCCTGTCAAAAGACATGGCTAGTGACAGTAATGCAAACAAAACTCTGACTCCTGATACAAATTATGCACATACACATGGGATGTCAAGGGAAAAAAGGGTTTCAGACCTACAGCACTGGCCTCTGTCTTCCTCCTTGAAAAAGCATTTAGGTCACTAACATCTACCAGACAACTCCTGTCTATAGCTCTATTTTTGGGCTAGAACAGACAAATCTAGAGAAATTAGCCTAGAAAGACACAGAGAGGAGTGAAGGAGAATTCTTGCCAAATGCAAGAACAGAATCTAAGATCACAACAATTCCCTCTAGGTATTGGCAGGTGCATTCCCCCAAAGCTCATTTCTAATTTCCAGTGTTTTTTCCAGTTACAGCCAAGAAAAGCTTTCCACATGAAGACAGGGAAGGAATCAAGACTGCCCACTTCTAGAGATAATACTTTAGATTTCCTTCAATATGCCTCCTTGAAGAGCAGAGTGACTCAGCAGTAATGAAATGGTATTTAACAGGACATATTAAGGATTATGAATTCTGTAAAATTTCTTTTTCCTTCCTCTCTCTAAAGAAGAGAAATAATTCAGTATTACCTTTCAAAATTTCTCAAGTATGTTAGTCCAGGGGACACAACAGCTGAAGACCTGGCTGCACTTTGCAGATCCAAATCATTTTTCCATTACAGCCAAACAACAGCCAACAAAGCCAACAAAAATATGAGAAATAATTTCTCATCTTGGGTTCAAATGCATGTGTATGAGTCAGAAATGAAATGACAACAGATTTAGGACACTGATCCATTTAAATATAGTACAAAATGACACGGTCAAAACAGAAAAGTAGTTTTGATTTCCTACAACTGGGTTTCTTTTTCAGTAATAATATTGAAACAATCTTTTCTATAAACGAACAATAGAACCTGAAGAACCTTTAATTCTCATTTGGGCAAACTATATATACTTATCATTTATCAATATTTATTTTTCTTCCACTTTATCATTCTGCATAACAAGCTTTTATTCCATTATTTCTGCATTCATTTTCAATAAATAAAACAGTAACAAAATAATAACCCAAAGCCAAAGAAATGAAAAGACAATCTAAGCAAATTAGTTTTTCTTTTCTTTTCATGTCATTACTTAGGATCAGATGCCGATATTTCACCTCCTTAAGAATGAATATGAATTTCCTAGCAAAGTCAACTACAATATAAACAACAAATTCATGCATTTCAAAGGCTTTTTAAAGACAGCAGTGGCCAAAAACACAGCTGTAACACTGCCCTGACAGAATGACTATCAAAAGGAAACAGAATTGCAGTAAAGACCATGAGATCACTTTTCATGTCTGAATTTGTTCCAGTACTTGAGTTCAAATCAATTCGCTTCAATCAGTTACTAAAGATCATAACAAATTACAGAAGGCAACTAGAATGACAAAAAGCTAAATAACAAAATTCTCCACCTGAATAGATGTTAAAAAAACAAAGTAAAAAAAGGTAGGTTGCTTTAGTCTAAGAGTACCGCTAGATAAATATACTAACTAACTTGCCCATGCACCTTCTGAACAAACTTATAGCTATATTCTACAGCAACTCATCTAGGGAAAGGTCAAACTTAGACATAATTTCCAAATCTGTTAGAGCTGAGTGTGGAGTTTCCCTTCCCAGGGGAAACAATGGCTTTGAGTCCCCGGGGAACCCGCCCCTCTGCCTTGAGAGAGATAAACCTGAGAATAGTAAAATCTCCACCCTTCTCCTATAAAACCCACCACGCTGTCCAGTTCGAGGTTTTTCTGGCTATGGGATAAGCTGAGTGTGTTCCCCAAATAATGGATCCCTGGACTTAACCAGCAGAAACCCATCTCGTTGTGTCTCATGCCGGTCTTCAGACCTTCCTAGACTTGATCCTGATGCTACAGAATGCAACAAATAGTGGAGAATGCGGGCAGCAGTGAAGGAACCAAGAAACTAGCACGGCCGGCTCCATCAACAGCCCACTGAGGGCTTTTCACAGCCGGTGAGATCCCCACCTTGAAAAGGAGGACTCAGGAGTACCTGGCAGGAGGGCCAGGTTAGGAGTGCCTCAGAAGCATGGAGAAAAGGGCTTACGGGGTGATCGAGACCAGGTGATACACAACATCTGCCATCACCCAACAAGATGTATTATGGACGGTTTCATTTTCTTTTATATATGGGAAGGAGTTTTATGGATGATATGGATGGTATGGATGGTGTTGTCCCTTCCCTTAACTGTTTTTTGGCTTCCATGAAGACCCCCTTACTTTTTAGAATATACCTCCCCTTGTCTCCCCCTATCCTTTGTTCCTAAAGGCAGGACAAAGGGTGAAAAATGCCAAGATGGCTCAGAACTGCTTCTGACTCTCCATCACCCATGTGCTCTTCTGCCTCCCCATTCCCAGTTTTCCTAAAAGCAGGACAAGGGACGAAGAATGTCCAAAGTGATGCGGGTCTGCTGCTGTCTGTCCGCCGTCCCGTGTCTTCCTTCACCCCCTGTCTTTCCCTATTCCCCGTTCCCTGCTCGGGAAAACCTGTCCTGGATCCCCCTTCCCTCCTCAAAATGCTGCTGACCACGTTTTTCAAGAGCTCTCTTTCGTGCTTTTCCCCTTCTCTTCTGGCCCGAAACTTTCCCCCAGCAACTCCTGCGGTTCCACCCCTGCTCCGGCTGCTCCAGCTCAAAGGGCTGTGCCTTTTCACCCTGAGTCACAGCCCCTCCGGGAAATTCGAAACAGTAACCAAAGCTCCTCAGCCGGCACCAGCTGAGATGGCCATGCCTGAGGCATCGGTATGGAAGCCAAAGCTGGACACTGAAGACTGCACCCTTTGTTAAGAAGAGATTAAAGACTGCCCTTCATATCGAAGAGATCAAAGAACCACACCCTTCCTAAAAAGAAAATAAAAAACTGGAAGAGACTGAACTAAAAAACCTTTTTGATTTTTAATTTCCAAGTTCTAAGTGCTTGTTTCTAGTTTTATGTGTTTTCTGTTTGTTTGCTTAATGTGTGTTATTCTTGGGTACTAGTGTTTTTAATGCCCCACAAAGCAAGGTGAGTGCTCTGAGGGGGAGTTAAGTTCTCTGTTATGTAAGTTTTAAAAGCATTCTAAGCTCCTAATCAAAAATTAATAAAAACAGGGCAGTTGTGGAATTTCCCCGCCCAGGGGAAACAATGGCTTTGAGTCCCCGAGGACCCCACCCCTCTGCCTTGAGTGAGATAAACCTGAGAATAGTAAAATTTCCACCCTTCTATAAAACCAACCATGCTGTCCCAGTTCAAGGTTTTTCTGGCTATGGGATAAGCTGAGTGTGTTCCCCAAATAAATGGATCCCTGGACTTAACCAGCAAAAACTTGTCTCATTGTGTCTCGTGCTGGTCTCCAGAACTTCCTTGACTTGATCCTGATGCTACAGAATGCAGCAGCTGAGAATCAGAACATTTTCAGCTCCTGTTGTTTTCCCTTTACTAAGGTGGTATTCCAAATCACAAACTGCTGGTTTTGACAGTAGTTCTGGAGCACAGAAAATATTTGCAGTGTAGATGTACCACCTGTAGATCTGTTAGGGCACCAGGATAAGGATTTGGCCATTTCTGTATTTCAATTCTTTTGAGCTTACAGAATTTTCCCTTCTGAGCTCTTACATCCTACCTACCTCGTTGGAAAAAAGTATACAACCTTTAACATACAGTTTTACTCATGGGATTTCAATATACAAAATGCAGGCTGCATTCTCATGAAAACTAAAATAATAGCACCAAGTGTGCAGTAAATAGCCATAACAACAGCTTTCAGATGAGATGTTACTGATTATTGCAGAGAAGTGGAGAGCTCCAAAGTAAGGATAGAAAGTGAACCTCTACCAGCTATGAGAGGCATGGCAAGCAGTGAAGACTGAGTGCTGCATGCAGGAATCCTCTGCTTTCTGTCTCCCCACCACTGTCCACCTATCCATGATACAGCTCCATTCCAGAACCTAGGTCAGGCTGCCTTGTGACTTGGTGTACTCTAAAAGCATCACCATGAATGTACTGGCACCTCACTAATGTAAGCTTGATTTGCCCTGATCAATAAGCCAATAAGTTACCACTGCCCATTTTTGCCTTCTGCACTTCCCCAGTGAGAACACGGCATTGTCATAACCTGAAGTTCAGTGGGGTTTCAGCAATATTCATCTCAAAGGCACCTAACTACCCCTTTGCTGCCAAAAGCATCCATTAGGTGTGAGTTTGACACATCCTGCCATCTTCCCTTCTTATTACTAACTGCAATGGTTGACAGGCAGAGGAAGGCTGGGATAATCTAAAAGATAAGCATCTTTATTGAAAGGTTTGACAAAGTTTAGTGATCTTGATATCATAAAACTCTTTTGGATAAAACATTCATCAGCATGTGAATTGGTTTCAAAAATTATTAGGCAGGAGGGAAGCTGTTCCATTACAAAGCTGCCAGAAGATTTAAATCTTGCACAATATCTATAGGAGTATTTTTTAAAAAGGACAAAAAGAAAAGGTCAGAAAGAGTTAGACAAACAAATGAAGCCTTCATCTTCTGAATAATCTGTAGGGAAAAACTGCATCTAATTAAACTGAAACACAAACCCTCTTATTTTTAAAAAAGAGGTAAACTTGGAAATAGTCTGAAGAAAAAAGTGATTTTCTGGCTGCATCTCTTAGTTATTTTTAATTCTTGCTGACATTTGCAAACCTAATTCTGCAGCTACTTTTAAACAAAAATGTAGGCAGAGGTAACATATGGAATAATTCGTAGAAAGGGACAACTCTGCTGCCTGCCACTTCTTTTGTGCTCCTACTTCTAAACAGGTAAAAGTCAGGTAAAGAACTGCACTGACACCTTCAAAAGCTGTTTCTGAAGCAAAGCTCTTCACCACACCAGGAAGATCAGCTCAGAAGCTCCACAGTGTAATCTAGTTTCCACCAGAATTTCAGCTAGAAAAATACCTTTCTCTTTCATTTTCCTTTCTCTGTACCAGCTGAGTAGAACCTCACTTTAAAGGAGTTAAAATCTTTTCTCACTGGAACGCAAAGGAAAGATAAACCATCTAAAAAGGACCATCTCCCATATATTACCTTGGCCCAGAACAAAGACACTCTGGAATAAAAAAACCTGAGCTGAGAATGCAAGTCATAGCAAATAAAAGGAGGACAGGCTCCTTACTACAAATATTTAGAAGCAACTCTTCTTGTGACGATACTTGCAAATACTTCAGGGAAGCAAATTTTAAAAGACAGAAATATCATCTTAACATGTAATTCACTCTGATAAAGTCCAGATCTTAAAGCAGGCACAAAATTGCTGAGTTAGGTGCCTAAGTAACACTTGAATACACAGGTCTTTTCATGGAGCAGGCTCCAGCTTTTCACTTATTCCTAATGGAAATTAAGAGTCAAGGGACCCCTTGGTTTTCAAACATCTCTCCCTTATACTCATTCTGCTATTTTTGAGCTGGAGAAATGCAAATACCCTCCTAAATACTTCCCTTCAAAGGATAAGTGATCCATAACAGGATCTCAAATGGCCTTATAAGACTATAAGGTCTTTTCTGAAATGATAGGACACAGAAGATTTCAGAACTGGAAGACTTGTAGATGAGAATAAAGCACACTTATCCCTTCCTTCTTATGCCAGAGGCACTCCTGACATACCATTTGCTTTTGCTATTTATGAACTACTTATATGAACCACAGAGGAATAAATGAGATTATACCATTTGTTAATTCTGTTGACTCATCCAGAAGGGGAAAGTTATTACATTAATTTGGATTTACATCAACCCATACCAGTTTGCCCCAGCTCACTTTCATCAGTATACACCAAATGATAATGACTGGTTTTAAGGCACACAAATACACTCTATTTTCAGTTTAATTCTATTACACTGAAATTATGGCAGTAGCAGGTCTAAACTCACTCTTGTTGCAGGTTTTCTATAGTTTGTCAAACTCTGATTATATTTTGGAGAAAGACAAAGCATCAGACAGAATGTTCCCTCACACATCATACTTGTGCTTATTTGCCTACCTACTCCCACGATTAAAAAAACCCCAGCAAAACGTAATTGCCTTCAGAATTTCAAGAGAAAAATTGCTTTCACAGCAACAGTTCTATTTGGAACCCTTGACAAAGAGGGTGTGAAGTCTCAGGGCCCTGTTTTAAAGGAAGACAGCATTCACAGAGAGTGACTCTCCAGGGGCATGGCCTGCGCCACACAAACTTGGCCCAGCTTAGTGCAGTGTGCCTGGCACGTTCAACTTGCAAACCTTCTGCAGCAGTACTTCAAAATAGCAGTGTAAGTGCCAGCTTCTTACTGCTTAAGAAAAATCCCCACAGTACTTCAGCTAACTGCTTTACAATCCTAATCATCTATATTTATCGAATCAGTACAAGTCTAATAAAGAATTCATGTTCATGTGCACATACATACATGCAAAGCCCCACCCACACCAAATTCATACATTTTCCTGGACAGCAGCTTAGAGGCTAACAGCTTCTTTATTGATCAGAGTCTCTGACATAATTTGATATACAGCCAAAAGGCTCAAGCATTTTGCTGAAGAGGAGTTTGTACAAGTAGATACTTAATATGCACATCATGGGTTTAGTGACCTTTCTGGACTTGTTGATTTTTAAATAATTTCCCCCCCTTTTTGCACAGTAGCCTTCAGTTGCAGAGATGTAGGAATTAACAATCCTTTAAAAAGAGGGCAGTCATTTTAAGAACCATGTTTATCACTCAGATAATTTCTCTGAACAGGCAGTTGTGAGGTTTCATAATGACCACTTCTCAATATTTGTAGTGACGTTTGTTCAGTCTACAGTAACACCTATTTTCTTCAGCTGTCATGAAAACTCCTAAAGTCAAGCCACATTGCTCCATTCTCATGCACTATCAAAAGCAATAAAGATTTACAGATTAAATTATGTTCTCTGTAACATCTCATCAGTTCATTAATGATGAAGAACTTGCACCAGTGAAACAGAGCAGGAGTATAAAAACTCTCTCACTCATAAAGCTATATTTAAACTCAGTTGTACTGTTTTCTTTGACCAAAAAGAATATGTAGATACATTAGGAAGAAATTAAACAGAATCTTTGAACTGCCCAAGGAATTTTCCTTGCACTCAACATGATGAAAAGGGTCGTGGCGACATTACAGAACTGGACACAAAGGAGTCAGTGCAGAGACAGTTCAGGCAAAGAGCACAGTAAACAGGAAGAGGAAAATGGGGGAGACTCCAACAGGAGTCAGTGGCTAATTCTGCACAGTGGTGTACCACCCCTTCTTGTTCCAGTCCTTCCTCCAGTCATAGCTGACTCTGTACTTCAGTTTAGGATCCAGAATTTATGTTGACTCCCTGAATGGTATTCACTGACATCTTATGATGCATTAGGAGGAGGTATTAAGCCACGTCTGCATGTGACAGATGTGCATCTTTATATTTCCAAATATTTCCAGAAAGATTGTCTCAATACAATTCTAGATCAATTTTACAAAGTTAATGACATTTCACCATTTCTATACATGCAAACTGGTAGAGTTGATTTAGCAGTTTTTGAGGACCACTTGGAATAGTTACCTTAATTTATTTGCTCTTTATCTCTTTATTCTTAATTATGTTTTACTTATGCACATTAAGCACAGCATCTATGTTTGGAAATTGAATTTTATTTACAATAAAAAAAATCTATAGGTGTTAGGAACTGGGACTGATTTTAAGATGCAAATGCTGAATACAACTCATTGATCACACCACTACATAGGTCCTTTAAAGATGTCATTCAATCTGTTCAAATCTTTAGCAATGTTAAATGACAGCAATTGACTTGTGTGGAAAAGATCATTTACAAAGATACCAATAGAAACAAGTTTTTCTTTATGTAGAAAACCTCAAAATAAAAAAATGCCTGAAAAAACCTGAGATTATTTGGGGATATCTAGTAAGATTGTCTCTCTGATTCTGTTTGTGCCACAGTACTTCTATTGGTATGATGTTTTGCTTTCACTTACTCAAACAATAAAATGAAAAGCAAATCTATTATAATGGCAATGTATTATAAAATGTGTCCAGAGTTCTGTTCAGAAAAAGAGTTTTACTATAATTATTCCTATAGAATTTATGCAAAATAAGCAGATACTAATGTATCAGTTCACATGAAGGAAATACACATCTCACCAAATTTCCAGCTTCAGAGAATGTAAGGCTTATATTTACTGCTTCCCTTGGGGTTAACTGATATTGCAACAGTCACATGCCTAACATTAAAATAATAACATTGTTAAAATACTGTACATTATTTTTGCAAAATTCACTATGTTACTTGAAAATCAGGTCGAATTTTTACTGAACGAATGTAAACAATTATTATTTATCCAAGGTATGATACAGGTGCAAAATCATCATGTGTAGACTGACAGATCCTTATAAGCCTGTTTCCTGGTAGGGCACAAACTGCGTATTTACAAAAACACCCACCCTGAAACCCTCATAAATGTTCAGCTCAATCCTCTCATAGTGTTAAAGAGTGTTGCCACCGGTAATGTTGCATAAAATTTTCTATGCTTAATTCTTGTCTCTCACGCTAACTTCGTTGTGCACCTCATGCATCATCTGGGCAAAGCAAAATTGTTCAGGAAAATGCCTTCCTAGGAAACCAGGCTCTGAGTTATAGCACCATCTAGGGGAATCAGTTTCTGAAGTGACATTTAGCCATAAATCTACACGGCTTTATCTTCGTGACATTATCATGAAGCAGTCTGGGAAACTTGGATTTCTTACTCAAAGCTTGTCTTGCTATCCTGTTCAGAGTGTTTAAGGGTTGGAGCTTGTTTAAGTTTTCATTACTCTCTTGTAATATAAACCCCACAAGATAATGGATCAGTGAATCAAACTGACGGAATGAATTTAAACCCACAACTAAGCAATCACAACTATACCCGACACTTGTTATTGCAGTATTACATAATTGTGCTAATAATTTTGAAGTTACTTATTTCTGAAATGTATATGGTGCAATAAAGAGAAGCAGACTATGTGTTTGAGTGGTTTCTAGTGAAATTACCTCTTCACTCATGAACAAAATGTTCCTCAGCAAAGGCACTGTTTCAATATATAAAATGAGCTTAATCTACTTTTTCAGATTTTCCAGCTTGGAAATATCAAGCAAAATATACATCTGTAAAAGGAAGCAAGTTGGATAACTTGCCTCAAGAAATTAAAGGAGTGTGCAGAGCCAGACAATAAAACCCCATCTCCTCCAAGGAATGACAAGGTATTTAGAAAAACAGCTTTGGGAAAGAAATCCTTAGCACATATCACACAACCTTTAGTGACTTTCCCCACAGGTCTCATGAAATTTGAGCACTGAGGTACCCTAAATCCAAGGAAGTGTTTCATTGAGAAGGTCGTTATGTTTAATGTTCAGCTCTTGGGCTCCTGCTCCCCATGCAGTTACATGAGCCCTTCCTCCTAACTTTGAGAACGGAGCTGCAAACAGATAAGTGCTGAAACCCCTTTGGCCCCAGCCCACAAACAGCTCAGGTAACCAGCAAACTGTACTTAACTGGCTTTTGTGACAGTTTCCAAAACCTGTGTGATAATCGCTAGATGATGAGAAGCAGGAAAGAGAGCAATTTGGTTAGTTTATCCCTTATCTTTCAACTACTATCAATCACTTTCAAGTTGATTGGAAAAGGACATAGTGCATTTCAAGGTTTTAAAGTTTTAAAAGTTCGTTGTAGAACTAGCAGAAAATGGTAGGCAACAAAAACTAAAGAAAAAGGATGTAAACTAGAAACTAGAGAAAAGGATGCAACAGCAGTTGCTTTCTCAATTCCTAACTTCATAATTTAAAAATCCCCCACCATCATCCAGGCTTACAAAACCACTTAGCACTTGAGACAGTAATTCTTGAATCCACTTCACATTTGACAGGCCATAGTGAAGCTTACAACCTGCCACACTGAAGCTTTCTTCCAACAGTTTATTGAGTGCAGCGTAGCTGATCTGTGATTAGAGGCTCCAGTGCAGACCAACCCATAGTCAACTCTGATAAAAGCAATAATCAGTGTTATTTTTGAACACAGGTCAGGCCCAGAGAGCTGAAGCCTCAGGCCACAGTTTGAAGGGTCCTCTCTAGCCAGCGGTCAATGTGCAGTAGTTCTGACACATCAGGACATAGTGTATGGACATAAGACTAAATTGAAGTCCCTTGCAGTTATTTTTACAGTGTTTGACATTTACAGGCACATTTGCACAATGATTTCTTGTCTGGCTGATGGTATGTGACCTTTTCTAATGGTATGCTTGAGGTAAAGTGGCAATACACAATGAAAGACTATTAAAAAAAGACTTTGTCATTTGGCAGCATTTGCTTTTTTGAAGTTCGAGTCTATTCTAATTCCATTCAACAATTTAATTGCTGTTCCAGAAAGAGAGCAACATCTTAAATAGTGTAGAACCCACACCAAAAATCCAAAGTATTGGCAATCTAAAGTTTCTGAAAAAACACATCTGTCAACTTTTGGAAGACCAGACCAGAGCTGTGCAAATCCAGAAAAAGAAAATATAGCAGTGACAAGTACAGAAATAACAAGAAAATATTTTGTACTGCTATCGTCAGAAGTCAGAATACTCATACTATTAATTGTGATTCTAAGTCTTACAGGCTGTTAGATTTAGTCTCTATGAGCAGTAAAAATGGATTGCTCCAAGTTATAGGTATATTAGGCATTCTTAAATTACTTATTTTCTTATGAACATTCCTTTTTACTAAAGGAGGAAATCCATTATTACTGGCAGTGACTGCTCTTAGCTATACTGATTTTTAGAAGATTACTAACAGCTGTTTGTAATTGCAAAAGAAAATGAAACAATCCCCCACTCATTTATACTTTTAGTTAATGAGAACCCTTTTATGCCTGAGGATTTTTCTTGCTTTCAACATCTCTAGCAGTCTCCACCTATTTTACACTTTCCTTGGACTAATCACATATTTTGAAAATCAAACCACTTCCTGTGTAACTCGAAGACAAACCTTACATAAATCTTTCAGAGTATAATGTCAACCTATAAAGATTTGTACTGGGTATTAAACTACTACTAAACTATTGAATCTCCCATAGGTAGAAGTGTTGGGTGTTAAAGTGGGTTTTTTCTCTATCTTTACATTATAAAATTATCTAACTTTGGAGAATCCACAGTATAGCCTCTTTTAATCCCCCCTTTTTAATTAATAATTTGCAGTAACTTTTCAATCTCCCAAAAGTATCCTGAAATAGTGTGAGACAAGCTTGTAAATAAGCACACATAGGCAATAAACCTGTGATGTCAAGAATTTTTTCTTGTATGATATCAAAACATCAACTACCATATTTTACAATGAAACTCTCAAATATTGAGCACTGATGATACCAGAAAACTGAAGAACCTTGAAAATGATAAAATGTTCTGAAGATTACACTGTTAACACTTCTAGACATTCAGAATACTAGTATATTGTTTCCTTGAAATAGCAATACATCTTGTTAATAAAACTATATTTTTCATTCTGATTCAGTCATTAAAATCTAGTTAAGTGATAAAATTCTGTACTGTCAAGGTATTAGCATCTTGATAAAGAAAAGTTCAGCCCTACTAAGGTTTACACAAAAATTAATAACGAGAAAGTTAATGTGGTGGGTCACACAGGGATAGACAGTGTCACCTGCTTTTTCTCTCAGCAGAACAAAAAAGATTTTGTCAAGCACTCACCACTAGAATTACAGGACCTCTGGTTTAAGTTCCAAAAAATATTTAGGGGAAGAAAACACCCTGTTGTCCAAGTTGATTCATCACCTTAGTAGCTCTTATGTAGCTCTTCTTACAGGTGTCTAGCACAAAGTTAGCTTTTTGAGGATTGCTATTCCCAGGCTGTAAAACAACTATTTTGCAGCCCTGTAACATTTGGAGAGCTCCTTCTTAAAATGAATGTTCTTTTCACTAGAAGAAGAAATTCACTTGATCCATACAAAGCCCATGCTACTGGAATCTAGTCAGGCAAACTGGAACGGTATTATATGAAGATAAAGCCATTTAGGTAAGTGGAAAGAGCGAGGACAATAAATACTTCCACATTGTGACAAATACTGCTGATGTCCAAAACAGACCAGAATGGCACTTGACTTTGCAAGATTGCAGCCAAAAAACAAGAGACTGCAAAATCCCCTTAATTTAGCAGCCAAGAAATAGAAGTTTGAATCATCCCTTCTGGGACTTCAATCTAAATCTCCAGAAAGGCATCAAAGTTGATGTTCAGACCGCAAAGGCATCTGTTCCTACCATTGCTGTCATTGAAACAAATAGTTTTGTGAGTCACAACATTTTTATGGCAGCAAAACAATTCTGTAGTAATGAAAGGAGCTCTGTAACACCAAAACTTAGCATTACGCTCTTATAGTACTTGAAAATTTCCCTAAAATGAGCTTTGCTTCTAAAAAGTAAATTAAAAATGAGCTCCCATATAAGGATATGTATATTTATATGAGAAAGGAGCTGCCTTCTCTAGTGTTACTGTATCATGAATGCCCATCAGTCTTTATCCTGATACATTAAAAGCTTCTGTTGGTGACTATGAACACAGATGGAAACTGAAGACATACAGTCACACATGCGCCACTGCACCATCTCAAAATGGTAAAAGTATTAAAAATTCCAGTACATTCCCTTACTGAAGTGCTGTACACTTCTGATAAACTCGAAAATATTGCTAACACACCATGTTCCTCATTAAATTAGCAGGAATTTATTGATTGAAGCAAACAACTGCAAGCTGTTTTTTTCCCAGAAGGGAGTAGACATTGAAACCCAACATTGGGTAGGTAAACAAAATAAGGCTCTATTCTCTTCTGATGTAACTTAATCTCACTTTGCTAGAGGAAAAAATGACATGCTTTTATTGAAAAAATAAAAAAAAAAAAGGAGTTAACTGATCTAATCAGAGTTAACAGTAAGAGCAGCAATGCAGGAAAATTAATGCAAAAACCTGCAGGGTAACAAGTTCAGTTAAGCAACTCAGTAACTAAACAGTAAGTATTCCACATTATGGAGTATAAACCCTCATTCATCAGTGCCTGCAAGATATCTTTGCAGCTTCATTATCATGTTAATTTGGGAAAGCTGCAGGAAGTAAGCTCCCTGAAAATAAAGAGTTATCACCAGAGGCCCATCATATATGATATATCTTATCAAACAGTGGAATATTTTTAATAACTGGGAAATTATGCCCTCATCTTTTTATATTAATCTATTCAACTATTCTGTGGAACTAATTAATTACAAAATACCTTAAGCTGGGAAAGGGAACAGCATTTGTAAATTGCCATAATCACTACTGAGAAAGAAGAGCATATTCTTCTAAGGTTGCCTGTACTGACAGATGTGATAGAGTCAAACATTACTGAGAAGTGACAAGGAGGGGGCTGGATTTGCCATTGGAAAACATGCAGTTTACATCAAAAATTTGACCCATTTACTTGCAATTTTGTTTTGAGTATTTTAATCACTTTGGTTTTCATTGAATATTCAAGTGAATAAATCTCTCATATATTAAAAATGTGTCCAAAAATAGAAAGAATTCTAATGATTCTATGGGAAAATAGGCCTATCCTGTTTCTCTGAGTGGCCTGGACCTTCTACTGACAAACGCTTTTTGTTGCATATAGTTAAAACCTTACAAAGTAAGGGCCCTTGTCACCCTTGTAAAATCATGGCTTAGGCCTCTTACTTCAGCTAAGTAGTTAAGGACTGTGGGAAAGGGACTCAGAATTAGAGGTAGAGAATCAAGTTAAATGAGCATTACGTGTTCACATCATGGTTTATGGTGGTTGGTTGAATTACATTTGTTGTGCTTAAATGGAATGTAACTGATAAAGGCCTAGCTGCTTAGAAGGCCTGGGTTTTGCAATAAAGAGCTCTCTCTTGCATCTGCCTGGGCACCCTGCATCACTCTGCTTTGTAACAACATTTTCCTATCCTGTTACCTGAGTGCTGAAACCTTCAGTCAGCCCTCCACCCTCTGCTCACACACTTCCCTGTCATGTTTGAACTGAGATTTGTGCAAGGACCATCAAACAGAACAAGAGGGCACAGTTTTTATACAAGGTTTTCCTCAATGTGGGGACTAAGATAGTAACAAGAAAACATCACAGGCTGATTTGTTTGCAACATTTCTTCCCCATTAGAACCCACCAGAAAAGTAAGCAGGCCCTGTAGCTAGAATCCTTTTTCCGCTTCAGAGACTTGAATTTTCACACTGGTCATATTTATGGCCAGCAGTCAGGAGATAAAAAAATCTTCTCCAAGAGCATCTGTCATCTCCTGAGGCTCTCCAGTCATCTTTGGCCCCACAAGGGCCACAGTAATTTGACTCAGTGCAATCCAGAGCTTTTTCCCCTCTGGTACCTGCTGCTTGTATTGCAGAATTTTTGCGTGTGACCACTACTCTTAATTATTGCATTTGACACGTTTTAATTACATAAAGGTCTCATATAACATTGCCAATTGCCCTCTGTTCCTCAGGATATTATTTTCCCATTTTCCTCATAGAAAAGCATTTTCTCTTTAAAACCACGCATGAATATGAGCCAATATCAGGGCTAAGAGTGTTCTAACAGCCTTAAGAGCACTGCCCAGCTTTACTGGGAGACTCCCCAGGCAGCCCTTGCAGATGGAACAGGGGGCTCCATTTCAGTTTGAGACTTTATCCCTGCCTGAGCTCCCACTGTTATCCCTCCCTCCAGCTCTGCCATGCCTATGCCTGGCCATGAACCCCACTGATCCACACCTGGGGACCATGTTTCCTATCTGGACCTTAGCTCAGCCTCACCACTGTGGAACAACTCCATGACTCATTTATATTTTATTCTTTTAAAGGAAGACTGCAAACACTACTAAAGCATCTTTCACAATCTTGTAAGAAGACATAATCTCTGTTACACATTATGAATAAAATAAAATGGAGCCACGTGAAGATATTCCTCAAGACTCTCTATTGTCTGCTACCATCAAAGCTGCATGGCACTTCCCCTAAAAACCAGCATTATTAGAACAGAGTGTGAGAAGCAGCTGGGGCAACGATACAGAAAAAGGCCCAAAACCCTTCAGCATGGTGTAAGATTAGGAACGTCATAGATAAAATGCTTCTAAGGTCTAGATATGAAAGATGAGAACCACATGCTTGTTAATATTTGTAAGTGCTTTGATGGAAGTCAAAGCTATCTAATTTAATCACTGTTCTAAAGAACTGTGAAATGCACAACTTGACTTCATAATAAGAACAATGTGAAGTCATTATTTTATCATTTCATTGATCATCTGATTTTCTGTTTCATTGGATCATGTTCC
>VWYI01013685.1:79209-172815 GCA_013399455.1 Anthoscopus minutus | reverse complement strand
AGTAGTTTCCTATTCCAGGGAAGGGAATGAAAGATAATTAATTATTTTTTCTATTAATTAGAAGAAGGGAAGGAAAGTTATGATAGCTGAGCAGGGAGTGGATCTCCTAGTTTCCCCTTAGCCACATAAGTCTGTGGGCATGAGTGTGGGTGTCTCTGCTGCTCACTTGCTACTCTCTGCAGTTGTACACCCTCAGGTAATGAAGCCTCCATCTGCTCACGCAGAGATGTGTGAATCGATTTTGTAGAAAGGAAAAAAATGCATTTAACTATTCATCAGTGATACACAAACTGATTATTAAGAAAAGTAGAGGGCAAAGAGCATTTGTCACAAACAATGGAGGAAGCTTAATCTCAGTGATGCAGCTATCTAGTGTTAAACGACTTTGCTCATTACTGGTCAGTAGTCCTGTTAAAAGTTATTGTTCAACCTTAACACTTATCTTTCCAAGACCCAGAATTTTATACCCAGCAAAACAGATTGGAAGAGCAATCTTCAAATGGCTAATTATAACAGATGTGGATTTTGACTAAGTAAGAGGAAAGAAGAAGCCCTGGCAAGGCTCAGGCTGAGGGTGCTGTTTTGGACTGTTCCACTAATTTGGCTATTCAAACTTTTTTTCTGGATTAAATCCTGACAGTCTCAAAAGGTGCATTTCACAGCCTGGAGCAATTGTCTGGGTCCTAGAGAGGGAAGGGGTTACTGAATTGCTGAGAGTAGCCATGTTTCACTTCTCATTCCATAAAAGTGCATTGCTCTGAGAAAGAATATCAATTTATTTTCATTAGTTGTTACAAAACACTGGTTTGCATTGTCTTGAGTCAAGCTTCTACCCACTCACATGGGGTCAATGACTGCTGTGATTAGAAAGTCATTAGAGACCTCTTGACTCTCTTTGGCTGTGTATAAACACCTCAAAAATGAAGGGTGAATCCATGCTGAGAGAGGATATGCTACTGCCTTCCCCCACATCAAGCCAATCCAGCCCTTATTAGCTCTGTTTTTTCCTAATGAACACAAAACAACGCAACTCAGTGCTTTGGGTTCACCTCAGCCCCTGCTAAAACCCATAGCAAGATTCTTTTAGAATTCAGTGAGAGAAGGATGAGATCCTGAACTTTTCTTGCTAAATAATACTGGCTTTGGACTTGTCTCAATGGATAATACTGAAATGTGAGTGTCAACATATCTGCAAAGGGGTATTTGAAGTAGTTGTGGGCCAGAAGAGATGTTCTAGGTCCTGTTTAGTGGTAGTTTATCTATTCATCACATGCATTTATATTTGTAGAGGACGCCAAAATCTTGCAGAACCATTAGGTTTTCTAGGCCTTTTGGCTTCCCCCTGTTCCAGGCATTGTCTGAAGATTCTTGTCTACAGCATCCAGAAACTGATGATCAGACTACTGTAAAACCCAGTATCTAATTGATGGTGAGTGCTAAAGTGTGCTTTACCAGGCCTCAAACCATGAAACATTATAGATATAAGCTTTCATTCATTGTTGTTCAAATTCAACAATATTCCTGGTTTTAATACAGATTAGTGTGGTTTCCTCTCTACCAGTCCTGAGCTGGACCTAAAGCTCACTTCACAAATTGTCTTTTGTAGACCCCTCTGCTTCTTTTTTTTTTGATTTCTGGATGAAAGTATGTAGCTTGCTATGTACCTCTGAGCTCCATAACTCCAGGAGCAGGGCAGTTTGTATCTGCTATTTTGTTTTTCTTGGTGGGGTTTGTTTTTTTGGGGGTGGTGGGTTTGTTTTGTTTTGTTTATGTTGTTTTTGTTTGGTTGGTTTGTTGGTTCTGGTTGTTATTTTTTTTGGTTTTTGTGGTTTGGTTTTCTTTTTCCCTTTTTTCCTTCCCAGACAGGTTCCAGGCTAAGGCTTCAGCTTGCTGTTTCTGTTTACATGCTTCTCTGAGTGTCTCTAGGGAAGGACAGTTCCTAGCCACGTTCCCAGGAGTGGGATCTCTGTCTTTGTAGATGCTGGACTATATAAGATACATATATGGACTATATAAGATACTATATAAGATACCAGCCAACTGCTGGTAGCTATGTCCTGATGATCTCCTGATGATCTTGTGGCTGAAGGTGAGGTCCCACCATGGTGTTTTTTGATTTGGTTTATTTTATTTTTCATTGAACCAAGTGCACTGTCTTGTCAGAGAGTTTGCTGTTGGTGTTTGTAAAGTAGTGAGAATGGGAGGGAATGAAAGCTTGTACTAAGAAACAGGGCATACTCAGATTTTCTCGCTTCTTGGGGTGGTATTTGAGAACCCAGTTTGGCCAAAGTATAGTCAGAATTCCAGGGTTTTTCCTTTGTTGGGTTTAGGGGGAGCTGTCAAAGGATTTGTTTCCCAGGTGCACAGAGAATGGTCCTTTCCACTCCTTTCTGATTTTGCATGCACAGGCTGCTCCCCTGCCACATTCTCCTTCAGCAGTGCCAATCCTTCAGGACAGCCCCCATCACCCCTCCAGAGCACACCCCTCTCTGTATTCTTACAGCCAGCCAGGGGTGTTTAACACTCCCCTGTGGCTGTCACAGCATTGTCACTAGGTTTTGGGCAGGATGTTGTCTGCCTGAGGTGAAACAGTGCTTCTTTCTTGAAATGCAGCACGTGCTCAATGGCATCTGTGTTTGCTGCTCCATGGTAAATGTGGCCACGCAGGGACCATGCAGCACACTCCAGGTAAAGGCAGCCCTGTGGTTTGCATGTGGCAGCAGAGCTGGGCTGGGAGCCTTCAGAGGCAGGGTCATCAGCCCACAGCCCTGAAAACCCACACAAACACTGTTGGCTGGAGGTACCAGGATGTGTTGGCACAACAGCTGGTGGCTCCTTGGTAACTAAAGGCAAACCTCCTTCTCAGGGAGGGGTTACTGGCTGCCATGTAAGCAGCTTCAGAGATGTGAGAACTCACATAACAGCTGTATGGGTTAAGTTGAAAGCTTGTCACATACCAGTAGTGCTGATACTGTTGTTCACAGAGATAAAAATTGTATTTCTTCATGGTGCCAGGACATAGTTCACTGAAGACTCACTTCTTTCCATGGAAGAGATCAAACCAGGCTGTAAGTGCACACAGCCTCACTCTGTGCTAGAGTAAGGGGAGAGCCTGACTGACATCAGTGGAAACTCATGGCCAAACTCCTACTCAGAAGTTACTTTACAGTCACTTACAAAGCTGCCCCCCTTTTTTTTTTTTTTTCAGAGATAAGCACCCTGTCTTTGCTTATATGCCCATTTACCAGGATGCAACCAACAGGTTGTAGGTTCACAACCACCCTTGTTTCTCTGTGTCCATATCTGTTCTGGGATAGCTGAACCCTTTGCAGGAGACTTCTGACATGTTGATAGCTATGAGGGCATCAATAATTCTTGGTGCAAAAGCACTGAATATCATGGCCTGAGTACAGAAATCTGCATTTCTGTACCTGTACCTCTGACCCTGCTGCACCAGTCTCTCCTCCACCACCTACAGAAATTTCCTGCACCACTCAGAAATCACTTTTAAAGAGATTGCTTTTGTTTCTGATTTGAATGTGTTCTTCCACTGCATCTTCTGCTATCAATCCCTCTCATGTGTTTCCTTACTAGTCTGCAGATTGTTTTTTCTTTGAACCAGTCTGACTAGATTTTCGATCTGTTCTTCTAACACTTTATGCTTGTGGACAGGTCTTCTGGTTCAAACATAAACCTCATGAATGGCATTCATCAGAAGACAGATGTGGCAAAAGTCACAAATACTGTGCTTCTGAAGGTGTTGCCAATGCAGGGGTTCATATTCTCCGGGCATTTAATGTGCTCCTGCTTACTCTGTCTGCCCAAACTGCAGCTCTGTCTGGCAGCACATTTGAAGGTGGTATGGAAGAGTGTGGCCTCAGTAATCTGCATGTCTGTGACCCTGGTCCTGACTGGTGAAATTAGCTTTACAGGCACTTAAGCTCAAAACCCTCTCCATAGTTTCCACCATCACTGTCTAGACAAGGGAGCGTTGCAATGGCATATCCCAGTGCACAGCCATGAATTCCCCACTAGCCTTTGGTCATCATCCTGGAGAAACTCATTAACTTCAAGGTCTGACATTTAGCATCACAGAGGGAAGCTGGCTTTTAATGGTTTTCTGTAAAGTCCTGTGAAAGATGAAGGCTGTGTCCCAGAATACAACTCCATTCAGAACAAGTGGGATGTAAGAATATGGGAGCCAAGATGTAAAAGACACTCATTTCTGTCTAACTTTCAAGAGCAATTTTGCACAATTCCATCTGTATTTTCAGATGGAATTTGGTATTTAGCCTCCTAATACTATTCACTGCTTGATTGTCCCTGGAGTGACTGGGTCACTGCTGTTGAAGGTGAATTGATGTTTTCTCCACTCTTGACCTGACATTTAATTTTTTTTTGAGGCAGACAGCTATAAAATTAAAATTAAGGCCTCCTTTGCTTTATCTTTCTTATCTTACCTCAAATTTGTGTGCTTTGGAAGTAATTTCAAGTTTTTTTCTTTCCCTGCTGTGTTCAGGGTTGCACGTGGTCTTTTGCTGGCCTGAGTACATTGCCACAGAGGGTTGTAGTTTGTCTCACCTTATTGCAATGTTTGTCCAGTTGAAAATGTTGTAGAGAAATAAAAGGAGTATCTTCTGAAGTCTAAAATTAATGAAACCACATCCAAAACCTAATAAAAATATGGTAAGAAGAAAATATTATAGAAAGAAATGATCTCTGACAGAGAAAGAGGAATTATGCTGGCAATAATTGTAAACAACCGTGTGACCCATAGCCCATACTTATACATACATATACTGCATTTGGTAAAAAAGGTAATGCTGAGAGCAAAAATGGACACAATATCCTTTAATTGTGTAAGAATGGCTTTGAAAGATTATATGGTTCTTGATTAGTAGGCTGGGAAGAACGTGAGATAGTCACAGCAACTTTAAATATAGACTGGAGCCTTCAGTTTGAGTATGCAAGGCATGAAAATGGAGCTTTGGGATGGCCACGTGAAAGCTGAGAACATCCAGATCTGTCAGAAAAAGAAGAAAAAGTGACAATGAGAAAAATATTCAACACTGTTACCTAAACCTCTGGATTAACATTTAAAGAAAATTCACTATGTTCATTCTTTTCTTCTCCTTTCTGCTTTCCTAATCAGTACTGAATCACTTGGACAAATAAACCAACTTCTTTAAGGCCTTAAAGGCCCTTATGCTTTTAGTTCATAAATAGCAGGAATAAGCAGGGGGTTTTTTTGGGATGGAGGGGACAGAATTTTCAACCTCTGGCAATTGCAGACTCTAATCCGTGGTGGGTTGAAGTCAGATGTTCAGACTCTGGCTGGATTCACAGTTATTATTCAGGCACATTCCATGACTCAG
This sequence comes from Anthoscopus minutus, assembly GCA_013399455.1. Classification (NCBI taxonomy): domain Eukaryota; kingdom Metazoa; phylum Chordata; class Aves; order Passeriformes; family Paridae; genus Anthoscopus; species Anthoscopus minutus. The sequence goes on along the minus strand of VWYI01013685.1, from coordinate 167,440 downwards.
GGTGTTTATTGGACCTCCTGGTCAGTGCTAAGCCTTTTTTTTTTTTTTTTTTTTCACAAGTTTCTGTGTGCATATATGTGTGTGTGCGTTTGTGTACATATGTAATATACAGGTAAATCAGGTGAGCAAGTTGCCTGATCTAGAATTATTCATGGAATGAGCAGGAGGGAGCCATTAAACCAGCCTGTTTGTAGTCCCTGTGTAGCAATCCCAGTTAACTGAATCCCTGATGTTTGAGGATATTTAGGCAAAGATCATGTTGTATTTCCTGTTTCTATATACTTTCCCCAGATTTCCCTACCAGTCAATGTGTTGGGTTAGGTGAACTTTGTTCTTGTTCAGCAATGAATACTTGTGATCCTATATGCTCACCCATGGTCTACTGCAAGATCTTCAGCACAAAAAATAAGAGAAACCTCTGTGCATGTAGAAGTGAGTTAGGATGTTTATTGTGTATATTGTGTGTATTGTCATTAATGACATTTATAGTGCTGTTTCCCTGCTTTGAAGAAGGGAAATTTTCTAGCTGTCAGTCAAGACATTAAAGAAGGAGGTGAACTGGGACAGAGGAGGAAGGAGCTCTCTTTCAGTATGGAAGTGCAGGGGATCTGAGTCTGGGGACCAGAGCTGATGGGTTCTAGATTAAAAACCACATTTTTGAGTTTTCTGTTTACTGAGAGTATAATAAATCCCAATGTTTCCATAGCCCAAGGGGAATATTTGGGCAGTGCTGTGTAACATTTAATAATTAGTGTGAATGGCATTCAAATGTTTCACCATTTCTCTGGTGAAGATTTATGTGATTCAAGGTGAGGTAGATGAGGTATAGCATGAGAAATCCACAGATTTCTGCTTCAGAACATGCCAAGGGAGGAAATAGTCTAGGATAGGCTGATGGTTGTCATAATCTTGCTTCCCTCTGGCTAAAAGAAGTATTTTCAACCTGGGTTTCCCAAATCCCTGTAAGTGGGGGATGTTTGCCCAAGTTTTCCTTAAAAGGATGTCTCAGCAGAGCGAGAATCGTAACAGGACCCTGCAAACCTGCTTAGGCATGTAACTCCTGAATGAGGCATGGGATGAAGCCTTTGCTGTTTGATCTGTGCACATTAGCACAAGGCTCCCACGCAGCACACTGGCTTTTTGGAACGTGCTGCCTGGTTGTGTAGGAGGGCAGTGGCAAGGCAGTCAAACCCATGACAAGGAAGGCTTCTGCTGTTCCGATCCCCCTTGACCTGCACTGATCCCAGGGGAAGACTATTTAGGGAGATCATCCAGCAAAATCCAAGCAACACTCCCCTCCACCCCCCTGGATACCCACAGCTATTTGTTTTGTTGTGTTTTCCACCGGGTAGGTTTCCAGCCAGCTGGCCTCCCTCGCCAGGCCATCATCCCGTGATGTGAGTGCCAGTGACAGTGAAGAGAGAGAAACCTGGGAGCTCAGAGAGAGAGATGGTGACAAACAAGCTCAGATACTCTGAGCTAAAGTATGTCCCAGCATGCCTGAATATAAATATATGAAAGGCATTAGAATCAATAAATATCTGCATGGTATGTATCACACAGTGGCAGTGAGAATAAGGTCAGTGTTGTGGATAGCCTTACACATTTAAACATAAGCAGGATCCCCCCACTCCTCTGGCAGTACTGTATTGCAGAAGTGGCCCCTCTGACTTCAGTGGAAATACTTGTGTTTTCAAAGTAGGGGGAAATCCATGGTACTGCCTGCTCCCAGCTAATTCCAGCTTGCTCTGCTGTGAAAGTTCAAAGGAAGCAAATAGCCACTTCTTGTACATGTCTACAGCAAGTTCTAGCAGTGCCTTGAGCAAATATAAGGGACTGTGGGGGTTACACCTCTCTAGGCCACAGAGCCATGTCTTTCTGAGATGAAAAACTGCATGGTGGCAAAAATACTTCTCTCTATGCTCAGGTAGGTGAAGCATTCACACCAGCACTGAAGTTCAATGGAGGATGAGCATGCAAGAGTGTCAGTTCTTGAAAGAAATGGTTTGTACTTTTCATCACAAACTAGTCCCAGAATTTTCTATCCGGGAAATGGTCTTTTTCAGGTATTTATATTGAAATGAAAAGTATATTTTGCTCCTATTCACTTTCTTTTAAATGCATATGAACTCAAGAAGCTGTGCAGACTATAGGAATGTGGAACAGCAACAGCTGTACTGTACTCAAAAAGGTAGATATGCAGACAGACCCCTCATCCTGAAAATGGTCTTGAGATCCTTAGCTCTGCACACAGAACTCTTCAAGTGGCTCTTTCCCTTTCTTCACACTGGGAAAGACACCAACAGGCCGAAAGAAAGAATGTAGTGACAGAACATAGGGGAATGGCTTCCAGCTCAAAGAGGAGGCTTAGATTAGATATTAGGAAGAAATTCTTCACTATGAGGGTGATGAAATACTGGAACAGATTGCACAGAAAAGCGGGGTGCCCCAGTTTCCAGAAGTGTTCAAAGCTGGGTTGGATGGGGCTCTAGCAGAAGGTTTAGCAGAAGATATCCCTGTCCATGGCAGTGGGGTTGGAACTAGATAATTTTTAAGGTTCCTTCCAACCAAAAGTATTCTATGATGGTATGAAATTGTCTATCAGATCCAATTGACTCCCAAGGGATGCACACAGCTCTGCTGTTAGTACAGCACCATAGCAAAGGGAGCAAATCAACCCAGAGACCCCACTGCATAAACAGCCTTAACCAAATTTGAAGCCCAGCTTAGCCCTTTAAAAATACTTGGGGGGGGTGATGTCAGCACCTGGATTGCCAATGCACTTGTTGGTCTCCACCCTCAGCCTACTTTAGTTCCACGCAGAGACAGAGCATCCAGACCGAGTGGGAGATAGGCAGAAGCTCGGAGGGAAAAATTACCTGCAGTGACCCAAAGTCCAGAGGCAGAACCACTGGGCTCCATTTACCTCCTCAAGGTAAAAGAACTGGCTTACTTATTAGGTCAGATTTTCTCATGTGCAAGAACATAGGAGGCTTGCAAAACAACTTGAAAATGTAGGAATTTGTTAACTGCATGCACTAGGCTTTTAATATTTAATCTGCAAACTAAAGTAGCTTCAAATGAAAGTCTCTGCCTTCATGCTGGTATGATCCCAAGGCTTCTCATTTGCACCAGAGATGTTATAGCCTACTCTGGTTGTGCAGCTGAAATTCTTTGTCTAGACTTAATGCTTCATTTGTTTAAGGGTTCTTATTTTATTTAGATGGTATGCAGAGATTAGTGCATGATATTAATGGTAAAATATCCTCTTTTCTCTGCATGAACTCCAAAATCATATACAATTCAAAAATTGCTGCCATAAAGTAAATAAAAGCAGCAACCAACAGAAAAGTTTTTGAGTACAACCTGAATAGGATTTTTGAAATACAAGCTTTTTAGCATTTTTCAATTTAAATTTTTCCTTGAAAAAAAATTTAAATTGAAAAATTTCAATTTCAAATTTCAATTTTCAATTTTTCCTTGAAATTCCAGGAAAGGCAGAAGTTTCTTGAGAAAATACTCTTTCATCTGTGGAAATGACTCACAGAATATGTGAAGTTCTTCAGAAATGAAAATGTCTAACCTTAGGTTCTCCTTGTACTTTTAGTTGTAACAAATAATTCAGACTTTTTAGTCTTTCTCTATAAAATAATAGTTTGCACTTAATTTCTTAAAAACAATTCACTGAAAATAGATATAGGAATTTAAAAACTCTTATCAGTAGTATATTTACAGTGTATATTTGTTGAAAGTGTTAAATGGGACTTGGGCATTATTTGTTTGAAAATGTTTCAGAAAGCAGCATTGATTTCCACAGAGTGCTCACCCCTGTGTACCATATTTTGGGGTGACACTGGGAATGTCAAACGCTGGAAATCAAAGGAGGTGATAAGCTGCCAAAGATGGCTTTTACTTCTTAGCACCCCCGTGCTTGCTGACTTCTTGCCACTGAAACAACATTTATTTAGACCGACAAAAAAAGCTCGACTGAATCTGCCACCTTCATGCATCTGTTCTTTACATATTTTTCTTTTTTTTTGTTAAGAACTCAAGGACACATCAAGCAAGTCACCAGAGTTTTCCCTTTTCTCTGCCTGCTGACCTCTGCTCTCCCCTCATTACTCCCAAAAAAATGGAACGTTCCACACGAGAAATTTGCCTCAACTTCATGATTGTCCTGATTACTGTGATCCTCATGTGGCTCCTTGTGAAGTCTTATCAGGATTGAAAGACTCTGAGAAACTCTGGAGGTGATTTCAGTGTGTGCCTCCACAGACATCAGTAGCACCCACAGCATGCCACAGCAATTAGCTTTCAGTCATTTGGGGGTGTTGTGAAGCTCTGTTTTTTACTCTCTCCTCTCTGTTGCCTGTGCTAATGTTTGCAATGGATCTGTGATGGTGTAATTCTTTCAGTCTGCATGATCCAGCTGTAAAATGTAAGATGCTTAGGAGCAGTTTGATGTGGCTGTCTCCTCTGGCAGTTTCTGTGAGTGCTTTACTCCCTGCCCACCACGCTGGCTTGCTTGGGTTCTGGAGGATGTAAAACTGCAGTGTGTAATGTAAGAGCCTGTATGATCCAATGTAAAAGGCATAAACTTGCTTAGCCAGAAGGAATGTGAAACCTCTGCTTTCACTTGCACTTTTCATTTTGTTTAAATAAAGACCACGTAAAACAATTTTTGGAGCATTCCTTATCCCTCTCCTGACCTGAGCTGATAATAACTGTGGTACAGTATGAGATGAAAGTGGGGTAGTTTGCTTGTTCCTCCTACTTATATTTCAATCTGTATTTTTTAAAAAGTGCTGTAGAATGGGAGCCCTGCAGTATAACAGGCATGTTACCCCATATATGACCTGTTTGGGTGGCTCTTCTGTCCAGACAGACTTACTTACACACTCCGTGCCTGTGGACACAGTCTTCATAGAGAGCTTTTGTCGCACTGGGACATTGTCAATAATTGTGTTTTCTGGAGCTCGATTTCGGGCAGGGATTCCCATAGTTCTATTTTGGGCTGAGCTACTTTTGGAGCAGTGCCTGGAGGGTTGAGCCTGGCCAATTGCAGGCACAGGTTCCTGCTGGCACCCCAGCCCTGCAGTGAGCCTTGCCCAGAGCAGAATTCCCTCCGGGTCCAGTGCAGCATGCCAGGTGCCACAGCACAGCCGTGCCCAGCCCCGGGAGGCTGAGGCATGACTGTGTCTGCGTTGCTGTGATGCTGTTGTCGCCTGCTAAAAAATCTTGAGCCAGCTTGAAGAGCCCACAGTTCCTGGGCTTGAGAACTCAGTAACCAAACTCGTCCTAGTAATTCCCCATCTGTCATTTTAATGGCTTCAGAGAATCAGGATCTTCTACAAAGTACAACTTCCTGTAGGAAGGCAGTTAAGTATGTGCCATGCTGCTGATACACATCTCTTTCCCTTCCAGGAGCCTGGAAGGAGCAGGCAACATTGTAGGGCTGTGCTGGGCTGCCCAGGCCTTTGATGGTGAGGCAGAGCTGGCCCTCACAGGTGGGATTTGGCCCTGGGCTTTAAGAGCAAATATTCTGGTAGCACCACTTATTAAGGGTTTATTTTGCTTAGAGTTTGCTAATAAATGAGTCCTTGCCCTGTGTCATTTGTACTGTCTGTCTGGGTTTGCAGTCTTGCAGTTCGTGCCTCTCATTCTCCCAGTTAAGGAATCTCCACTGCAGTGCAAAGCTAAAAAGTCACCTCTCGTTTATTTTTGGCTGCAAATGAGCAAACTTGCCTCCAGCACTTCTAGAGATGGCAGATTTTCTGAAAAAAAAAAGCACTGAGACATTGAAATGAACTTCTATCAGCAGTGGACACAGCCTTTCTCTGCAGCCCACCTTGCACCAGATGCTGCTCTTTTATCAGTATTGCGCATGGTCTGTTTGTGTTCATAAGCTTGGCTGAGACATGCAAGCAATGGCTGGAGAAGGATGTGGAAAATCTATTTTTAAATACTGTGAATACTTGATAATTCATTATGAAAGATGAGAATCTTTCACTGGCTGTAACTCCCAGAAGAGAGCAATACCGTGAGTAAATTGACTTTTTTGGGCTCATCTCAGTCTAGCAATGGAAAAACCAGAGGTGTGGGCTTCACTGTCTGAACTAGCAGTGGTTCAGAAACAGTTCAAAGTGATCCTAGAAGTTTTCAGATGAAAGAATCACAGAATGGTTTGGTTTGCAAAGGACCTTAAAGATCACCTAGTTATAACTCCCCCTGCTAATGGCAGGGACACCTTCCACTAAACCACTCTTTCACTTTAGATCAATCCCCCTTATCCTATCACTACATGCCCTGGTAAAAAGTTCCCCTCTAGCTCTCTTGCAGACCCCTTTAGGTACTGGAAGGCTGTAGAAGGTGTTCCCAAAACCTTCTCTTCTCCAAGTTGAACAGCTCTCTCAGCTAGTCTTCATATGAGAGATGCTTCATCCCTCTAATCAACTTGGTGGTTTTCCTCTGGACTCACTCCAACAGACCCATGTCCTCCCTGTGCTGGAACCCCAGAGCTGGATGCAAGGTTCCAGGTGGGCTCTCACCAAAGCAGAGCAGAGCAGAGCAGAGCAGAGGGGCAGAATCCCCTCCCTGGCTCTTCTGCCCACGCTGCTTTGGATGCAGCCAAGGACACCTTTGGCTTTCTGGGCTGTGAGTGCCCATGACTGGGTTGTGTTCCATTCTCATAATCTGTGTCCCCAAGTCCTTCTCCTCAGGGCTTCTGTCAATCCATTCTCCACCCAGCCTGTATTTGTGCTGAAAGATGCTAAGAAAATGTTCTGGAGGGTTTGGGTCATCCACAACTTTTAGTCACTGATCTTTTTGAGTCAACATGCATCTGACTTTATGTGATTAAGGTAAATCACCTTGAACAAGTTTCTGAAAGTGAGAATACCAGCCCAAGTGGTTCTCTTTTCAGGCTTTTCTAGTTTTCAAGCAGTTTTTGAATGAGATAAATTACTTGCCTAGGTCATTTGCCTGAAACTGAGGAAAAAAGCAATTCAACATTTAGTGCCAGATGCTGTGAAGGAAAGCATTTTGCAGCTATACAGGCATGTTAATGTCAAAGAACTTCAAGCAAATACAGATTTATAAATACAAAATTTCCTAGTTTGAGGTACCTTAATGTAGGTGTTTTGTGTGACCCTTAAGACTCAAACTCTCTTCATTACATTCTTTCTCACCAAAGAATCCCTGGATGAGAAATGGCTTTGTGGAGATGCATGTTGTCATGATTTTCCATCCTTTTGCAGTATAAAGGAGATGGAGAACATCAAAGGACTTCTGGGCTAACAGTGATTTGTCTTTAGTTTATCAGTCGACTTATTTTAGGCAAAATTTTCCTTAAAACAATACTTTAGTGTAAGTAGCTGCTCTAGCCTATCCACCTGCCTCAGTAAAGCATTCCACCACTTGGCTGTCCTCACAGTAAAAAAGGCTTTTCTTATGTTTAAATGTGTTTCATGGATTTGAGTTAGTTCCCATTTCCTCTTGTCTTGTTGGGCACCACTGAGAAGGGTCTGGCTCTACCTGGTTCATTCCCACCCATCAGGTGTTTACATACACTGGGAAGACCTTTCTAAGCCTAACAGCCCCAGCTCCTTTAGCCTTTTTTCACGTCAGATGCTTCCTCATCTTCATGACCCTATGCTAGAGTCTCTGCATGTCTCCCTTGTACTGGAAAGTCCATCTCTGGACACAGCATTCCAGACGTGTCTCTGGTGCTGGACAGAAGAGAAGGATCACCTCCTTCAGCCTGCTGGCAATGTTCTGCCTGATGCAGCCCAGGAGGCTGTTTGGCTTCTGCTGCTTGAGCCATTTTTGGTTCATGGTCAGCCTGGTGTCCATAGTGAGCTTCAGATCCTCTGCAGAGCTGCTTTCCAGCTGCTTGGCCCCTTGTATGCATTTTGTATTCCAGCATTTGTCCCATGAGTTCTACACAGCGTGCCCGGGATGTCAGTGCAGCACAGTGCCCGCACTGGGGACTGCCCTGGTGATACTTTACTACCCCATTCCCTCTCCCTCCACCCTCCCACCTCCTTTGTTAAAGGCACTCTGTGCAGCAGGAGCTACCCATGACAAGCAAAACAGTGGTTGCTCAGGACTGACCTGGCCCAAACGAGGTAATTTTCACTCTGACAATAAGTATAGATGAATTAGCCCCACATAGAACCAGAAGCCCAGCAGCAGTTTCTCTGTTCCTTTTACTGGGCTTTGGATCAGACCACAGCTGCCTAATTCTAGATGTTCAGATTTCAGAAGCCTGACTCAAGGCCTGGTGACCTGGAATTGCTAAGCCCTTAGCACCTCACTCCAAAGAAACTCCAGACATAGGATGTTCAGCATGCTTTTGGGAAAAATCACTAGTTTATGTGCCTGGATACCAACCTAGAACAAATTTAGGCACCAAGATTTGAAACTTTGGCTAACCATTAAAAAATTTTTTAGTGGGGTTTACCAGAATGCTTTTAGCAATCCAGTATGTTTTCAGTCAAAACCCATTTCTCTTTTTTTCCCCCCCAAGAAAATTGTTTTTATCAAGGAAAAATAAAATTTGTCTAAGGCAAATGTCATGTATGAAAACTGACTGTACCCATTTTTCTTTTGAATGATGTGCCAAGGCTGCTGTAGGCTTTGTGACCTGTGCCCCTTTCTCCTTTATTGCCCAGGCTTTGGGCCAGGCAGGTTCTCTATCCCATGTGACATCACCAACCACTCTCATGTGGTACCTCCAAGTCACAAGGTAGGAAACTCATACAGTGAGAGGTGAGTATGGGAAAAAGAGGTGGTTCTCTTCAAGGAACTTCACGTGCTGCATCACGTGCTGCTTAGTGGATTGATTACAAACATTTTCTTAGTGACATTTTTTAGTTTGCAAAGATTCATTCAAAATTCAGTTTTCCATGGAAAAAAAAAAGGCACACAGTGTAATCTCTGAGTTCAGCAGATGGAAATACATAACATGAAATGTGTAAGTTCTGTGTATGTGTTCAGCAGATGACAAAGAAAAGGAACAAGAAAACTCAAAACCTGGGGTTCTTAGCCTTATCAAGGCAGCATTCCTGTATATGCACAGAATCTTTCTCTGGGTCATGCAAAAAGAAAAAAAAAAGGTGAAGCATAAATAACTTCCTCACTATGTAGCAAGTCCAGCACAGTTCTATTTATACAACTGCATTTGGAAGCGTGCCAGAGGCAATAGATGCCCTTGCAATTCAAGAACTTGGCACAATCATAATCTATATTTTGCTGGTGCAGTGAGCTTGAAGGGATCAAGAAGACTGACAGGTGCTGACTTCCTGGGTTGCCACTGCAGGGGCTCCTAAATCACTCGTCACCTGCACAGCTGAGCTGGTTTGCCCCTGTGTGCTGGGTTTACCCACGGATTAGTTGTGAGGTTCTGAGCTGGAAAAGCCTTTGGCACATTTCTCAGGGCCACATACAGCTGCTGCTCAAGCCAATCAGCTCTGACCTCCCAGCTTAACAGTTCAGCTGTCAGCTTCTGCAGAGAGATGACAGCATTTTCAAGCAGGCTCTGCTATGCTTATCAGCTAATGCCAATCTCTGCTCACACTGGGCTGATCTGTGATGGAGTGCAGAGAAGCATAAATTTGTATGTGGAACAAACAGAGGTGGTCATTTTGTCCCACCCTTTGTGCTGTACTCCTCTTGTACTTGCCAGTTCCTGGCTGTGGTGGGTGGATGAGGGAGATGAGTAATAATTTGATTTTGGCAGCAGTTGTTAGGTAAGTGTAGACTCATGCTTCCTTCTACTACAGCTTATGGCAGGGCCCAGGAAGGTTTTAGTATGTGCCTGGATGTGCTTTAATCTTTTGGCTTTGCATTTATGCCTCTTGGTGTACCCAGAGGAGCAGCCAGATCTGCATCTCTCTTCCCAGTGAATGTTTTCCTTGTGTTTCAACTCTGCCCTCTTGGGAAGCAGGCAGTGGTTTTGTCTCAGCCTTGTGGCCAGAGATGTACACAGTCTAGCAGAATAATGTCACTCCCTGCTCATGTCTGCTCCACCCTGCTGTCCCTGCCATGTGTAGGAAGGCCTCCTCAAGTATGAGCAAGCATGGCTCAGGTGACCTGAAGATCAAATTGATGGGGCCAGGATATTCATGGTGATCCAGGTATCTAACTTGCTCAGGAGGGACTTAATCCTTCATGAATATGTGCCTTGGGAGGAGGGCTCCTGGAGAAGATCCTACCTCATGCTCATAAAAATCTGCATATTTCTACATGCACGAAGTGTGTGTGTGGGCTTGCATATCACTGTGACAGCCTGGCCCAGATGCATCACCCAAAATATCTAGTGGGAGTGACCCAATTCCTTAATCAAATCTATGGGACATGTTGAGCAATAAATAATCTAGAATGGATTTTGCATGTACCTCTTTTCCCTGCTGTATTCAACCCTTTTGCTGTACAGCTTGTTGTTCACAGACATCTCTTGGCATAGCTAAAAGCAGGGACATAATTTTTTAATATTTGCAGCACAGTTTCACTGGTGACTGCCAGTTCCAATAGGATTCACTTGAGCCTTGTTACCACGTTAGGCAGGATCTGCTTCTGCTTCCTGCAAGCCATTTCCCTAATGTGCTCCAGTGGAGCTGGGCCAGCTTTTATCACACAAGGATCTGCCCCTCTGTGTCTCTCTGGTTCTGATCTACCCACCACAAAGTTCTGTTTTAGCATCATCTGGAAGAGATATGCCAGAAGTAGCTTTAGATCTTTTACTTCAACACACTTTTCAATAAAAGATTTTCACTATAAGCAATATTAATTAACACTTTAATGAAGCTATGATTTGGAAACAGTAAGCCTCACACTTTAAATCTACACTCATATTTCAAATTATGCTTTTGAATTGCTAAGTTCTAAAACTTATTTGGCTCAGAACAAAATAGTAATAACAATTAACTGAGTTTAATAGACTTATTTTGCAGCAAATCTATTTTTACAACTCCAGCAGAATTTTAAATCTAGTCTTTTTTTTGTGGTTTAAATCTAAGTGAAATCAGAAAATAATAAGCACTGAAAACACTAAGGTTGGTTGGGTTTTTTTCTGTTTTCAGTCTAGGATACTTCCCTACTTAATGATACCTCTGGGTACTTCAGCTGCATTTTCACTTGTGTATCAAGAAAACTGTTAAACTGAAACTGTATCATCAGACACAATTCCATGTCAGAATGAGGCTAAATAGAATCTCCTGGAAGATTAATAAGAGGGAACTTACACCCATTGTCCCAGAGTCACAGAGAGACAAAGATGACAATATCAGTAAATAAGGTGCAGTATACATTTAATAAATCCGTATCAAAATAAACTCACTGTTAAAAAAAATATAATGACCCTCTAGCCTGACATTTCAAAAATTGGAAAAGTCCAGTTAGGACTAAAGTGTCAGCCAGAATAAGACACCAAGGAGGCTGTAAGGAAGAAAGCATGGTGGCCATAGAAAACTCCAGCTTCACACTGCCCCCACAAAATGGGTAAATGTCAAACTGGACTCTAATTCCTGCTACATTTTTTAGCAAAATAAATTATTTCTGCTTGGGCAGTTAGACACCACGGAAGGAGAAGCCGTGCAGCCACTAACAGAACACAGGATCAGGATCAAACGTTACCTTTGTAAAATGATGGTGTGACAGGGACCACAATGTGCATGAGGGAAACTTCCTTATGGGACTAGGAAGGCTGAAAGAAGAATCAGAAAATCACAGGGAGGAGTTATGAATAAAATACCACTGCTCAAACCACAGAAAATGTATCTAAATTGGCAAAACTGAAAAGAATTCAGAAAAGTTAAATAAAAGGTTGTAAGGAGGGCAAGAAAACTTTTAGGGCAGATGCATTAAAAGCTAAAAATAAAATACATCAGAAGCAGGCAACCTGCCAGGAGACTGCAGGGTTTGCAGATGATAGATACAGAGCAGGAGTGCTCAGAAAATATGTTTGGTATAGGAAAGGTATATTAATTACCTGCAGCAGTGCTCACTGGGGAAGGGATTAGGAGGGTTTCCATGCTAGAACTGTTATGTGCAGGTGATGAGTAATGGTCTCAACTGATGGGCCAGAAGCCAATAGCATGAATATATCAGCAGGACCAGATGATACTCACCTGGTGATTTGAAAGGAGCTTGGATATGAAATTTCTTGCCAAGTTACTGCGGAGTGTAACTTATTGCTCACATCAGACTGGTACCAGAGAAACAGGAGGTGGCAAATGAAGTTTCAGCTTTCAAGAGGACTGCAGAGGACAGCTGGGCAGTTACAGACCAGGAAGTTCCATTTCCATATTCAAGAAAAAGCCAAATCATAGAAAAGCTGCAGACAGAATTCATAGGCACATAATTGCCTTGGGTTCAAGCACTGCAACAGGCTGCCCAGGGAAGTAATGGAATCAACATCCCTGGAGGTATTTAAAAGATGTGTAGATGCGACACTCAGGGACATGGTTTAGTAGTGGACTTGGCAGTGCCAGGTTAATGGTTGAAGCAGATGATTTTAAAGACCTTTTCCAATCTAAACAATTCTACAGCTCTAGGAATTTAAGTGGAAAAGTCAGCAAGGCTTCTGCAAAGGGAAATTCTGCTCTTAGTATCTATGACAATTCTGAAACAGTAAAAGTGAGCCAATCAAATATGTTTTAAAAGTCACAAACTGTGATTGGATGGAAAGGGGAGTTCTCCCTTCTACTAGGTGAAAGATAGAGAGTGCCACTGAACAGTGAAATTGCATAATAAAAGGAGGTTCACAAGAGACTGCATTGTTTAACATATTTACAGGAAAAGCAGAAGGATTGCAAAATTTTCTGGTGGTATAAATGTCATAGATGAGGGGTTGCAGAAAGTCATCTGAATGCCAAATCATAAGCAATAAAATGGTAGATAAAGTTAAAAGTTGACAAAAGTTAAGGAGCATACATAGAGAGAAAGAATATTCCAACACACAAAATAATGAGCTCAGCAGACACTGGCATACAGGAAAAATCTAGGAATTACTACAGAGAGTTCCCTGAACACATTAGCTCCATGGTCAGTGTTGGAAAAAATACAGAGGGCAATACAATCATAAAAAGCATTATAACAGCTTTGGCTTGAGAAGAAATTAAGTAGACATAGATCCTTTTACCTTGAAAAAAAAAAGGTAACTGAAGAAAAGACATGAGTAATAGAAAATAAGGGCAAAAGGGTTGGTTATTTGCAGTCTCTCAGTCCATCAAATAAATAGCAAACATAATAGTGACATATAAAATGAAGAAAGGCATTTCACAAAGCAAAGCTGAAATGTAAAACTCAAAAGTACAAGATGTTTTGAAAGAAAACAGAACAAATATGTTTAAAAATGTTTAGACAAATCTGCAGAAGGAGAAAAAAGGCATTGAGTCCTGATAAATATAAGGATAGACTTGCTGGCTCCATAGGAGGATTACTGCAGAGACTGCTAAATCTCAGTAGGTATTTTGAACAGTTATTGCACCTTGTTTCACCTGTCATCAGGGCACCAAAGTGACCAGCTCCAGCAACAGATACCAGGTACGTCACTGGGAGAGGGGATGGGCCAAACAAGACAAAAGAAGATTGTTAACAGCCTTACATAACATAACAACATAACGGCAAAGAAGAAAGCAGAAAACTCTTTTCCTAGCACACAAAGTAATGGGTTTGGATGTTAGCTATGGAGACTTCAGAGCAATTTTTTTACTCTAACTATTGGTGGTGTAGTTGATTACTATGCTGGTGTTGAGAGGTATGGGGCTACCAATGTCAAGAGATGCTGCCAGCGGTCCCAGGGAATGGGTTCAAAAATCCATCAGAAATACTTTATAAAAACTGTCCTACCTTGCAGAGGGATTCTATATCTTGAGGAGTTCCTATGAAAGCAAATGCCAAAGGCTTCTTTCAGGGTTTAAGAGGCCTCCCAGCCTGGCTCAACGAAGAGGAGGATATTTTACAATGGAGAGAAAAGCTGATAGAAAGGTGCTGTAATTTTCTTAGAGGAACAAACAAGAAGCATGTGAATAGGCCTATCTACACTTGCCTTGATGGAATTTAGGAAGTGTTTAGATGACTCAGAGCAGTGTTTCACAGCATGGAAAATGCTTCCCTCAGGGAAGACAAATGCTGCACGGATTTTATTTCCTCCAGGCTGCTCCTGTCTGTTTGGGATGTCTCAGGTCTGAAGTGCAGGATCCTTGGGAGACTATCCCCAAGGTGAGGGAATTCACAACAGCCAACTCCTATTCAGGAAACTCTTGATAGAACAGAATCATAAATTATCTCAAGTTGGCAGGCGACCCATCAGGATCATCGAGTCCAACATACTGCTCCTCGCAGGATGTAAAACTAAACCACATGGCCAAGAGCATTGTCCAGCCACTCCATGAACTCTGACAGGCAAACTGAGTGAAAAATCACCCAGTATAGATCCAAAGCCCTGAAGGGCATGGCCTCATGCCAAGCTCTGAATTCCATCAGAAATCCAACTATAATTTACCTAATTTGATTAACAGGGCTTCCTTGGAGATAGCTTCCAAGCATCCCCACTCCCATTATTACAGCACTCAGTAGCAGCCAAGGGCTGTAACACGTGAATTACCGGGAGCAGGCAGAGAGGGTTATTATTTTTGCCTTGGAGGCCCAGAGCACCCAGTCAGCAGCGCCGGGAGCCGCGCTGTCCAGGGTGCTGCAGTGGCGGCACTTCACCCTCTGCGGCTGCCGGGGAGGCTATGCCCGGCGGGAGACGGTGGCAGCGCCGGGGTTGGGAGGGACCCTGGCACCGGGAGAACGGGGCTGTCCACAACCTCTGGTTGCTTTTTAGAACAAGAAGAGAAATCTCGTGCTCTTACCCCAGAACAGTCCTTGGTTATAACGAAGAGGGGTCAACTGGAAGGCAATTAAAAACAGAGTCACCTGAGTTGAAGGGATCCACAAAGATCACCAAAATCCGGCTTCTATCCCTGCACAGGTCTACCCCAAGAACCACACCATGTGCCTCAGAGTGTTTTACAAATTCTTCTTGAACTCTGCCAGGCTGGTGCTGTGACCACTTCCCTGGGGAGCCTGTTCCAGTGCCCAACTACCCTCCGGGAGAAGAACCTTTTCCTAACACCCAACCTAAACCTCCCCTGACACAGCTCCAGGCCAGTCCTAAGGGTCCTGTAACTGGTCACTGCAGAGATCAGTGCCTGCTCTTCCTCTTCCCCTCACAAGGAAGCTGGAGCCTGCAATGAGGTCTTTCCTCAGTCTCCTTTTCTCCATGCTGAACAGACCAAGTGACCTCCGCTGCTCTTCATATGGCTTCCTCTTTAGACCTTTCACCATCACAATGGCCTTTCACTCACCATATTGCGAGGCTGTTCATAAAAATGTTGCTGCTTATGGCTTTGAAGTGGTCTTTCGCATTTTGGAGTTTTTTTGGGTTTTTTGTTTGTTTTTTTCCTTTCTCTTATTATTCCAAATTCATTGTATAGTCAGACATCAGTGGTGAACATTTTGGTTGTGGGGGCCTTGCAAGAAGAAAAGTTTTGAAGGGGGAGTGAGACTGGTTTTGAGGGGATAAAAATGCAGGTGAAAAATAGGCAAGGAGGCAAAACCTGAAGGTGTCAATGGTATGATGATTAACTAGATGGTTAGAAACTAGAAAAGTGCCAGGCATTAAACAGAGGAAGCTTCCCACTCTTCCAGGGGCATCTGATTTTCTGCATTTAGGTGATGTTGTGGTTTATCCCCAGATGGCAACTCAGCACCCCCAGCCACTCCTTCACCCCCTCCAATGCTGCGATGGAGGAGGGAATCAGAAGACACCCAACCAGAAAAGTCATGAGATAAATCATCTGAGATAAAGATAGTTTATAGGAAAAACAAAAGCCTTGCATACTAACAAAACAAAATAAGGAATTAATTCAGCACTTCCCATGGGCAAGTAGGTGTTCAGCCATCTCCAGGGAAGGGATCTATCACATTTAATGATTATTTGGGAAGTCAAACACCATTACTCCCACCATCCCCATTTCCTCCTTCTTCTCCCAGCTTTATATGCTGATTATGACTCCATATGATCTGGAATGTCTCTTTGGTCCCAGCTGTGTCTCCTTCAAACTTCTTGTGCAACCCCAGCCTACTCACTGCTGGTTTGGTGTAAGCCCTTCTCAGCAATAACAAAAATATCTCTGTATTATCAATACTGTTTCCAGAACAGATCCAGAACTCATCCCTGTAGTAGCTACTGTGAAGAAAATAAACTCTACCTCAGCCAAAATCAGCACAGATGTTGCTTAAAGGTCAGATTTCAAGTGTTGCAGGATGATAAGAATGATAATGTGATAGCTTTAAGCAGGATGAGACACTGTGTTCCATGCTCAGTGTATATGTATGTAAGGAAAAGCACAAAATTCAGCCATGTCAGAGAAGTGGCTGCTACAGCAGCTGAGACAAACCAGTGACATCATACCCAAAATTTGTATTCACCAACTATAAACCAAGATATTTCATTATCAGAGGGTATCCTACTTGTCTTGGAACCTACATTATTTTGCATTGCACCTCCCTTTCTTCAAATGTGACAAGCAGGTGTTATTCATCCAGGTAACGGATTTTGTGAAACTGAATTCCTTATGATGGGCAAACCATTACCTGTCCTTGCTGGACCATGGTTATTTGGACTCAGTCACACAACAGCAGTCTGCTGAGATACATTGACATTACATGGGCTTGTTAACAAAAAAAAAATTCTCTCTAAACCACAGTATTTTTCCCTTTGGAATATTTGGTACAAACAATTTAATGTGAAGAAAATAAAAATATTGCAATTGCTTTGATCCCAAGAGCAGCAGTGATCTAAGGTCCTGAAATTTACTCCTAGCACAGTGCAAGACCGATGTAAAGTCCCACTGCTAATGCAGGTAATTTATCACTCTGCAGTCCCCAACTGCAAGGAGTATTTCAGGCTTACCTTTTTCCTAGATAGATACATGGTCTTATAAATGTTTTTGCTTGTGCTTATATCCCTCTCTGAAGTTTAGGCACTTTACAGTAGGGTTATATTGATTAAATTTTCAGTAGCATCATTAGATGACCTAACCCAAATGACATAGGCAGCATTGCCTCCCGTGGTGATCTACCCCAATGGCAATTCTCTCTTTAGGGAAGAGAGTTTCTAATTCTCATCACTCAGATGCCTAGAAGCTGTCATTGCTGTTCCTAAAAAATAATGGAATAGAACTGTGACATAGAAGTTAATCACTATTGTGTATAGGTAGTGATTATTAGTGCCTATTTTATCATAGGCAGTGATTATAGACATCCAAAAAAATTGATGAGGATCACAAAAGATACTGTTTCTAGACATTGATTAATATTTTATTCTCTATTCTTAACTTGCACCTATACATGCAAAATTAAGTGCCAGTATCTCTCTCTGATTTGCAGTTCAGACAGCTCAAAAATGCAGGTTCCCACCATCTCTCTGTATCTTTTGGATCTTTACTGGAATTAGAAATTAGTTCAGTGCTCCAAAAGCACTGATATTTCAAACAAGGAGAAAGTCACTGGCAAGCTTTTAAAATAGTCTCTAAGGATATGAATGCTTAGTCTACCCACTAATACAAGGGCTCTCACACCAGTGATCAAGGAAGGCTTTCTGACCCACTGTCTGTGTTGACAGATGAAAAATTATCTACACCTGGAAAGCTAACACAATGCTTATTCTTCAAAAGCCACTGGCCTGTGGAACTGCACAATGCCCATTGTGTAAGGAGAACTGGAAAACAATCAGCCCCAGTTCTGCCAACTTTTACTAGTTCAGTGTGACTTTGTGCTGACCACCAGGGACCACCAAAGAGAATCCCCAGCACAGAAAAATACATGTGTAAAGGGGAGGGAAAATATGTCAAGGATTTCAGGGAAATGACTATCATATATGTATGTTTATTCTGGGACAATCAGTGAATATGTATGTAAAATACAGTATATATACAGGAGCTCTCCTGTACTCAGCACACAAGGTATTTTGGAGGAGATACTACCTCATGCTTCCAGACAAATAAAGAATGTCTGATTCTTAATATTACATGGGTGTAAAGGAGTTTATTTTATTTTTACTGGTGTTTGGTTACAGCTAGATAGTTGATCACATCTCCCTCAGACTTGTTTTTTTATCCAGCAAATGAAGGAGAGTACTGTGCTGGGATTATAACTTCTTGCCACGGCTTAGGATCCCCAGTTCTTTGCTGTTGCTGGATTAATTTCTTCCAGTCAGATTTGGATCTCATGTAAATTTGCTGAGTTTCACAGCAGACAGGCATGGCTTATACTAACTGAGGCTGGTCTTAGGCATGGACAAAAACCCTCCTGAAAACCCCTGTTCTATTCTTCAATACAGAAGAAGCTGATTCTCACTAGAGAGAGCCTGGTGGGAGGTTGAGGGTGCTTGAGGGGCAGAACAATCCCAAGCACTGTCAGCTGAACTAAGAAGTTCTGGGTTCTCCATGCAACCACATGCTTATGTCCCTTTCCCTCAGCTCTCAAGAAAGGCACAACACAGTTGGAGACAGCAGCCTTGAGACAGCCAAGCTTAGAGCAGCTTTCCTACCCCTGGTGTCACAGTGCCTCCTGCAAGCTGGGCCAGGCAGGAGGAGGAGGAGGCTCACCAGGTCAGGACTTTTCAGAGCAGCCTGCTCAGACCTCTGCTCCCACTGTTCTTTTTCTGCTCTTTTTTTGGCCACAGAGCTATGGAGATGTGACACCCACATCCTCTGCAAAATGGCTTGCTGACAAATGTGTGAGAAGGGCCAGCGGGGCCAGAGGCATGGAAACTGGAGGGGAAGTGTGTGTCAATTGGCTTAAATTCAAACCAACCAGCCAATGTGAATGGAAAACTGAGAGAGAGTGAAGAGGCAAATGACAGCTAATCATAACAGCTTAAAGGAATGTGTGAGACCATCCAGAGCCAAGTCAGCATCACAAATTCCCCTATCAAAGAGAGATAGCAAACTGCATCCTTGGGTCTTCTGCATCCTTCCCCTTTGGTGTTTCCCCATGCAGCACATCAAGCAGAGGCAGATTCTCAGGGGTGAGCAGGCAAATTTCATAGGCAGATGTGCCAAGAAGCACTTTCTGACTTTGGAGAACAATCCTATCTTGTCTCTAGATCATGACCAAGGGCCCCACTTTGGCCCTAAGCCTCCCTTCAGGGCTTTATATCTAGGCTACATCTACATCTTACTGATACTTCCTGACTAGTCCCTTCTGAGAATCACAGATTTCTCATCTGTGTGGTAGGCACCAGGGATCACAGAACAAAAGAATGGCCTGGATTGGAAGAGACTCTAAAACTCATCTGGTTCTAATTGCCCGCCACAGGCAGGGACACCTTTTGCTAGAGCAGGTTGCTCAGAGCTGCATCCAACCTGTCATTAAACACTTCCAGGGGCACCCCCAAATTCTCTGGGAAACATGCTCCAGTGCCTCACTATTCTCACAGTAAAGAATTTCTTCCTAATATTTGATCTAAACCTTCCCTCTTTTAGCTGGAAGCCACTCCCCCTGGTCCTGTCACTACATGCTCTTGCAAATAGCCTCTTCATCCTGTAGAGTTCTTCAGGTACTCAATGGCTGCAATTAGGTCACACCAAGGCTTCTCTTTTCCAGGCTGAACAATCCCAATTCTCACAGCCTTTCTTCATAGGAGAGGAGCTCCATCCCTTTAATCAATCGTCCTGGTGTCCCTCCTATGAACTTGTTCTAATAGGTTCGTGTCCTCCCTGTGTTGAGGACCCCAGAGCTGGATGCAGTGTTCAAGCTGGGGTCTCCTATGCCTGTCCTCATTTCCAGTGTCACAGTGCCATGCCTGGGTTAGGTTTTTCACAGTCACATGCACATGTCCTCCTCCTTGGTTACCCATTCAAATGGGCAATACTGCCTGTAAACCTACAACAGGTGACCTCATATCTCTTTTCTGGCTCCGCTTGTGCTGCTCTGCTTTGCTGAGCTCCTAGCTATGCTGGTGTGTGTGCTTCCCCATCCTGGTACCCTCCTTCATTCCAAGCTGTAAGCTCTTTGGGGAATACTCCACTCAGAGCTCTGTCAGTCCTTCAGCAAAGTGGCATCCAGGTCCAGTAACCAGCCCCCTGCCCTTCCTCATAGCTCCTTTGGAATTAAGCTGCTGTACCCAGTTCTTGCTTGGAGGTTTCAGAGCTAAATTTCCTTTCTAATTATAGTTCTATATAGAGTAGAACAGTTTCCCTTACTAGAATAAGTAATGACCTGATTTCTATGTGCACTGCTCACATAGGGGAAAGCACAAAGCCTGTCCTGCTATATTCCTATAGGATCTGGTAGGAAGAGTGCTGTCTAATCTTTGGCAAGTCTTACAGAAAACCTGCACTGCTGCAAACTAACGAAAACAATGAATAATTCATATCCTTATCTGTTTTAGGATTTCTTTCTGAAAAACAGCTATTTTAATAATTTATGTGATTTTTTAGCTGCACCATGCTGCAGATGGCAGAGCACAGAGGGGAACCCTACTGTTTGTCTCAGTGTAGCCTAGAGCATTCATTAGTGCAAAGTTTGAGCTCCCACTGGACCAAGTTCCAAGTGAGGAGTCAAAGGTGGAAATCAGGGTAGTTAACAAGATTTAAAGTAGAACAATTCTCTGAAAATCACAGTTCCAGAGAAGTCTTCCTGTAACACTGAAATGGTCATATGTTGATGGTGTCAAGCTTGTTAAGAGCCAGCTGGGGGACAGAAGGAAGTATAATCAGAATTCTCGTATTTCCCAACGTGTATACAGTTTCCCTATTTCCCCAACAGCACTTGCCAAAGACATGAACTTAACAGTTATAGAATTGCACTCTGGTTACTATTTCAGGCTGTAACTGATTCCTACCTCAGTCAGATCCATCCAAGTGGAGGAGCTGTGGATTGAGGTCTCCTCTAGAGCTCAGGCAGGAATGACTACAATCTGTAATTCTCCACTACGGGACAACCCTGCAATGCTGGTCACTCCCATGGAAGAGTCAAAAATATCTGGTCACATTCCAACAAAAAGGGACAAGTCAGCAAATGACATGTTAAAAGCTGACCACAATCCATGAAGGAGAGGGATTAGGAAAGAAATGATGATCCCTCATAATGGAAGCCAATGTATTATGATGCTACCAGTGATTCTTTGGGCCAGTAGAGGCATTCATTAACCTGAGCATCAGCACTCTGATGAACCTGGGTTCATTAACCTGAGCATCAGCACTCTGTTCCTCTTCCACCCAACAGCATTTACTTCAGCTGGGGACTTGCTGAAAATGCCCTGCTTGCAGCAAAGTGTTTCAGCCTGATAAGTCATCACCAGCTGTCTGTGCCCCACAGGGCACACTGCGGGCACAGGTGCTCTTCCATTAGAAAAAAAAATAAATTGCTCTTCCATTAGAAAAAACAATAAATTAATCTTCTTTACCCTCTACATAACAGTAAATTTTTCAATTGAGCTTCAGTGCTGCTCCAGTAAACAGTCAGGAGAGGCAATTGTCTAAGACAAATCATATAGACAAGGTAAACCTTGTTTGCTTCTAAAAATAGTATGTAGAAGTACCACTAGCACCACCATTTGAAAAGCTACCTTCCAAAAGAACCAGTTACAAGTGCAGCAAAAATATTTCTCCTTCCCTCAAAGGGAAAAAAAAAAGCCACAAGCCAAAAAGTGTCAGGAAGCTGGAGGAGCACTTGCACTCTTCCTCCTAGCTGTAATCAACCCCCCAGGCTCAGAGACTGTCAGCTCTCACAGCCTCAGCTCCACAGATGCTGGGTGAGCACCAAGGTTACTGAAGACAAGCCAGCATCCACCTATGTTGTTGAAGGAGCCCTAGTAACAATTTTAATACACATTAGCTGGAATAAGAAAATGCTGTGCTATGGGAAGTGCCTGAATCTGTAACAGGGAGGAGTATAGGCACCAGTACAGAAGGATGCATGCAGAATTAAACTCCAATCCTACACAGCCCTTTTTTTTCTCCCCTGGCTTTAAAAAGTTCAAGGTAAATATTTCTGCATTTTAACACATTCAGCCTCCCAATATTATACTTTCATCAGTTATGTTTTCATGTGCTGACCCAAAGCAACACATATTCTGCATAGCTTCAGCACGCTGTCTTGAATTTTATACAATAAAGTAGCAGCTTAGACTTACAACACAGCTGTGCCTTTTTAAAATGACACCTGGGCTGTGTGGCATTACCTATGTAAATTATTTGCCTGAGGAAAATTACCTGTTAAGAAAGAAGGTGACCATTTATTTTACAGCCTGGGCAGGGAGCACTTGCTGCCCAAGATGCACATGGCCAGGTGTGAGCCTGAAAGACGGCTGGTGAAATGCAACAACCATGAAGCTGTGGAAAGTTCTTGGAAAGATCCAACCTAAACCTTCTCTACACTTAATTAAACAAAATTCTTGTACCCTGCAGTGAGTACAAATATTCATTCTTCTTTATTGAAACAACTTTTTAATACTTTTCCCTCCCATTTCTTTAATTTTCTCCTCCCTAGGGAAGGCAGCACCCAGTTGTTCACAGGTCAGTTTGGATCCGTACTAGTGATAGCGCAAATTATAACTTTTAAGAAATGTTTAGGTTTGCATCATGGTAAGAGGTCATTCTTGTGGGGGAAATAAGGCAGTGCCCGACAGACATCCTCCCTCAGTGGTGCCCAGCTAGTTTTAGGCACCCACCAGGGATATTCTCTACCCCAGGTTTGGCACAGATTTTGGGAACAAGCATGACACAGGACAAAGCTGAAGCACAAGCAGGCAGGATGATAAGATTTGATGGCACCAGCATGCAAGGGCTCCACAGGAGAAGAGATTTTCACACTTTAGCTTCATTAAATCTATCTTCCTGCAAGACAGGAAAAATAATCACCCAAACCAGTTAGATTACAGTGATACAATCTGACACAGAGCCAGATGACATCTTCTGATTTTGTTTCAAGTTGACAGCTTGAGACAAGGTATAACTGAGAGGATCAGAGCAGTAAGAAGGTAGCAGGAACCTTTCCTCCCTCCCCCACAACTTCATGAACTCCATTGCTCAGTATTAAAAATAAACCACTGTAACCCAATAAATTGCAGAAGATATTTAAGTCAGAGTGAGGCAAGGAAAGAGAGAGCCTAAAATCTGAAACAATGAAAACTGTTACTAGAAACCTATTTTAGAAGCTTCAAGAGTCACACAGAAAGTCCTTGAGACCTAATGGCTAAAAAACCACTTTCCAAAATCAATGGCATTAAGTGAAACATGCATATTTTTATTCCTTGTATTCTCATGCAAAATATGCAAATGCTAATATTTCCAGTTCCATACTTCCAAATTCAATGGAGAAGACTAATTATTGCAACACCCATAAAATTCTGCTGATTAACTCCATGAGTGCAAGTTTCCAGCCGTGTAGAAAAGCCCCGACCCCCAGCTTACATTTTAGCAAAGAAATGAGACAGCTTAAACCCTAGGGGTTTCCTAGGAAGCTGAACTACTCTCATTTCCTTATTTTTATTTTTGTTATATAAAGTGATGGCCCAAGCAGTGACTAAAATGATATAAAACACCTTCTCTGAAGAAGCTGCGATCACACTTCAGCCTTGGGAATATCACAGAGCTGTTACAACCCATTTTACCTGATCCATTAAGTAAAACATTTTTCCTCTGTATTACAGTCTGTCTCAAAAATAAAACCCACAGTGCTTCAGTTCAGAATGATGTATAATTTATTCATATAATTCACAAGTAGTTGGATACTACTCAATTTAATCTCCATATGCAAGTGATTTACACAAACATATAATACTAAAATTGATTGCTTAGAAGGTAAAAAATACCATGGGTATGAAATGCCATGGTAGATGTTCAGTATACTACACAATCTTAGTGTCAAACACTTCTGTTCATTTATGGTTTTAGAAAAAAAAAGCAGTTTGCCATTTTAAATTTTTTTATAAGCAGTCTGGGAAACACAAGCATTTTTGTTCTAAACCTTCTAATAATTTATTTCTCCCAGCTCTTAGGAACTGAATTAACCACCACAGCAACATTTTCAGTAGTTCAAAGAAAAGACACATATTTTTGCTCCCCTGAATTCACCAAGCACCACGTGACCAGATCATGTTGCCTTCCAACATGTAACACAAAACACTAACCTCTGTACATCCAAAGGAATGTGCAAGAATCTAGACCATGTTTCAGCATGGTGGTATTGGTGACAACAGCCTGATGTTACAATTTTTGGACCCTGCCAGTATCTGTTAGTTGTGAATGTGTTCACACTTCAATGTGTTACCATCACCAGACCATTTGGTATTCATGCATTTGATTGGAATTCTGCATAAACTCTTCTCACCGAAACTTGTATCTCATAAGCCTCATTAATTTTGCATTAAGCATATAATGGTTGCATGGAGAAAATTGGACTTTAATGTGTTTTTCTGCATTAGATTAAATTACATTATCTTCTAGATGAGGTCCAAACATATATTTTGCTTGAAATGCCAGTATTTATCTTAAAACATACCAAGAAGTTAAAAAGCTTTCACAATACAAGATCCAGCTACTTATTCCACATATACAAAAACACTGCTAGAGAAATACAATTCAATTGTCAATGCTGAATTATGAGGAAAGTCTAAAAAAATAGAAAAACTCTGATATCTGGACATCAATTCAGAAAGGTAACACTGCATAATGAGGCAATATGAGCACCCATTTAAAATGAAAAATCCCCAACAAGAGAAGCATAAGGGGATCATGTGACAAAAATAGATGAACACTGCGCCAAAAACATGCACACGATTGCCATGGTCATTCAGTATGCTAGTGATGGTCTAACAGTGATCTAAACCAAGAGTGAGATAGTGCTTCCAAATAAAATCAACTGAGTAACTACATATTGATTAAACTTTCTGATGCAGCAAAATGAGGACACAGAGCCATCTCTGGGTTCTGGAGCTGTCTCAAGATGCGCTTGTAAAATTTCTCTCTGACGCGATTGAATTCCATTATGTCCAGTGGATCCTCATCAATCCAGAATTTGTGGAATTCATGCATTAAGTAGCCTACAAAACAATGAGAAGGAAGAAGATATAAATACAGCACATTAAGATGGCATAAAAAATTAGAAAGTAGACTGGAATTAATAATTTTAACCTGCACAGAGAATCCTGGTCACTGATATCTGATGCCTCATGACACTGGGGAGGAACAAGACTAAACCTATTGTGGGCAATGCCAAAATTGGATGAATATTACACACACTGGCAGAATTTCTCATAGCAAACACAAGAAGTCACTAGTCATCTTGACATATGGGTCCACAAACTGAAACATAAAACCAGAAAGTATAAAAACAGGGAAAGATGCTGCAGGTGCTTATTATCAGTTCCTTGCCTACACATTGAAAAATATTAGAAGTGTTACTCCCACTGAGCAAAGATGAACAGCAGGCCTCTGCTGTAGAAGGGATGCTCAAATGCAGGGGAAAGAGCTGTCAAAGCATTATTTTGTCAGTGGAGCTGCAACTCTGCTGAAAAGTGGGCAGTAACACTAGAATGTAGATGCAAGTATCATCTGACAGCTGGATTTAAGGGAAAACAATAGTCAGACATTCTCTTTCTTATTTTTTTATTTTCTTTTTTCTTATTCAGACATTTGCTTTCTTCTTATTTAAAAAAAACAGGAAGGTCACTTCTTAAGGAACTTAGTGCATTTTTTTGCTTGTGCTTCTTAGTTTGTTTTACACCTTGGTTTGGCAGTGGCCTCCATCACTAAGCTAAGCACCCTAAAAACAGGAGAGCAAGACTAGCATTACAGTCTCTGTGCTGTGTCTGCAGAGTTTAGTTCTTTTTTAAACTATGGGCAGTACAAGAAGTGTTAGCAGAGTACCACCATGAATTTCTACCCCTTGCCCCACACTCATACCCAGCACTTACAGAATGTCTGCTGGAAGTGAGTGAGCGTTGGTGCTTCTGGAGCAACATTGTAGAAATGGGTCTTCAGAGCCCCACTCACCAGCAGGTTGTACGCAAGATCTGTTATGTTAATGCCCACGATAGCAAAAGAGTAGCTGTAAGGAAAAGCAGCAACTGTTGTTGAGAGTTCACCTTCTTTCAGCACATTTTATGAAACACCAACCGTGACACTGCAGATTTTGTGGGCTACTGAGATGTATTAATTCTCTCCTTTGTGAGTTTCCGAGGCGTGTATGGGGTGGAAAGCAGGAAAAACATTTATCCTGCATGCTCTGTACAGCATTTCCCTTGGGAAATACACAGTCACAGACAAAACAGGACTTTCATCACTGTGCCAGCCTTTTCAGTGGAACAGTACTGATTAATTCCTACAAAATAAGAACAAGCACAGACGTCCCCATGCTCCTGCACTTGCCTCTCAAACAGGACAAGGACTCCACATGGTGGCTACAGCTGCAGGGTGACCCACCATTTGTTATTTTTAACTGCAGGAGGTCCCACTGGAACTCATTACCCATAGTTAGGAACATCAGGTTTCAACAACCTGTCCTATAAAGACATTCATATGGCTAAAAAGCTTGTGAACAAGATCCAGTCAAGTCACCTCTAATTTCTTCCTAAAAGAGAACTAGAGACAAAGGCCAGAAAACTGGCAAAATCCTAAATTAGAGCATGCTGGAAACAGAAACAAAAAAATGAGACTCATTAAGCAAACTCTGTCCTGCTAAGAGATATCTACAAGTGAAGTATATTTAAGCACAACAAAACTCGGAAACTGGAAGTTAATTTGTGAGGCTGGTGCATAAAAACTTGACATTTCTAGCAGTGACTATTTCCCAAGAAAGCACATAAAGACTCACATGGACATTTAGTGATAAAAGCAAACATGTTTGGATCTTCAGTGATTGGATTTTTTTCTCAGCTAAAGACAGATGTCTAGCGTATTTTTTCAACTACCTCTATCAAGCAAACTGAAATATTTTCTTTTCCTTTAACCTTTTTTTGCATTTCAGGAGGAAAAAAATCCAACCATAAGTCCAGAAATTAATTTCAGCATGAGGCCTAATGGCAAGTTTCACAGAAAAATTAAATATGGGCAATAAAATCTTGCATTAGAGATTTTTAGATACATTTAGAAGGAACATCCTGTTCCATTCTCATGAATAATGCAGTTATAGAAAACCCACTGTTAAAGAAGAAAAAACCCTCAGTACTATTTCTTCTATCATATTTTCCTAAATACAGTTCTGAACATGGCTTTGACAGCAAGAAGTGAAACTTGATCATGTCATGTGCCAAGAAGAATTAAACAGATATTAATCACCACACTATATATAGCATTCAGAGAAAGTTTCCCCTTGCTACAAAATCTTTTTGAGTTATTTTTTTCTGATTATAACTTGAACTGTTTCCCCGTAATCTTTGATCAAAACCAAGGTAAGGTCAAGACAGCAGATATACATATACTCACAGAAGTTTCCTTTAAAAAGTAACTAGGAAACACCTTTCCTCTCTCAAATACACAGCATCACTGTTACTTACTGTGTTTGCAGCAAATTAAGAAAAGGTCTTTAAACTTACCCAATTGCCTTATCAAACTTTTTCTTCTCCCATTCAGCTTTGCTTAGTTGGCTGAGAAAGAAAAAATAATTAAAATCCAGATACTGCTAAGCATTATTAACTGACAAATATTTTCTTTCAACTTCTCTGATGTTATAACATTGACTGAACATGTTATTTTTCCTTCTTTTATATGGCTGATCCCATTTAACATTGCTTGTGGCTGAATGGATTGACACAAACAGACTTGAAATGGGTAACTGGTTTAGAGCATTGCCAACAAACTCGTCTCACCATTACAAAATGCACCTATGTCAATGCTTTAAGCAAAAGCCCATTGTTTTCTAAACTGACCACAAAGGCAATCCACTTCAGTTAAGCTTGAACTGTACAGAAGTTGAAACTACATTAAACTAATCAAAGATGGTTTTAGCTTTTTTTGTGTTCTCGGAGATAAATGTGATACTCAGCACTGGAGGAATGATTCACCTGAGGCAGCAACCATGCAAATACTCTGACAGTAAGCTTTAATGACCTGCCAAATTAGTAATCACTCAACAGCCAAAGATAAGGAACAGTGTTTCCTATTATTTGGCACAATAATGCAGTGCTTTTCAAGGACACAGAAGACGCCTCCCTTAAAATAAAATTAGTTAGGGAACAGATTGATTTTAAACTAAATTTCAGCTCTTCAGTGATTTAAAAGAGCTATGTGACCCAACCAGTCAACCAACATCTCACTAACCAGGTTTGAGTCTACTGAAATGAGCAAGTTTAGCAGAAATCCTTGCCTACATTTATAACCAGCTAAAGGCAGGCACAGAACTGACCCTAAGCAGGGGCCTACAACCTTCACACGGCTGTGGGAATTTTGCCTTAGTAAGGCAAATCAGTTTGCAAGCTTTTGGTCCCAAATGATAGACAGCCACATGTGAAAGCATAGTTCTTAGACTATTCTTGAACTTCAGTAAGTATACGTGACACTAAAAACAATTCCCTAAGCTTCATGTAATATAGTATATAAAAATTGCTGTCATTAAGTACTTTAAGATGCTAATAGGTTCACACTCATTGTGACCTGAGGGTTACTGGGAGGCATGCATTAGGGCAAAACTTCAGCTCCTAAATAGCTTTGCATACACACATACACTATTCTTTGCTCATCTGCTAAAATCTGAACCATCTTTGTAGGCTATGGCATAACACCAGTCAGAAAATCCCAGGTAAAGACTGAATAATAAAGGTAGCACACATAGGATGAGGGCAAGTGAACCAGTTCAGCTGAGACAGAAAATCCATTGATCACAATCCCATCAGAAAACAGCAGAGCTGCCAAAGAAACTGCATCAGGAAGACCACCATGGGCACCACCTGCAGCATCTGTCTTCTACTGAATGCTCTGTCAAGGCATGGAAATGGCACATGCTCACACAACACTCCAAGATTGCCCTTGGTAATCAAACATGCAAACAAAGAACACGTTCCAAGGGCTTTTTGTCACAGAATTATCATTAGGAACTCAGCAAACAACAACCAAAAAAAAACCCTAAAAGCTTCCGGATTTAGGTGTGAACCAGCTTTATGGGTACCTAACATTACTGCAAGAAGAAAAATTACAGAAGAAAAATGTATTTTAAGGCAAAAAAATTATGGAGTTGATTACTGACAAATTACCTACAACACAGTTTGTGACACTTGAAGGTACCTGATCTCTCAATAGTCAAGACAATGGAGTAGCCAGATTGGAACCATCATTAGTTAAGGTAGACAGAGTATGTGACTATAAATAAAGGGGCTTTTCAGCTCTGCGAACAAATATTTGGCCTAGACTATTTATGATTATCAAGTCAGTCACTTTAATTACATCAAGCAAGGTGAATTTCATTTCTGATATATAAGAATGTTCATATATACCCAGTGTTACACGTCCCAGTTTGGGTCAACTCTAAAGAAAAGAATATGGATCTCTTGGGGTTGCAACACAGACTTTAAGTTTTTAACACACCAAATTGTAAATTGATCTTTATTTACATGTAGTGTCTCAGAAAACTTAGAAAAAAGAAAAAAAAATACCTTAGTTCCTTCTTAGTGACTTCCCTTTATTATGAAAAAACACAAACAAATTAAAAGAAAGGTAAATAAAAATACAAAAATCACTTGAAATCAGAAGTGAGAACATTTAACACTAAATTTAACTATTTCCAAGACTCAGGATACAAGTTTGCCTTTTGCACCGGATCAACTTTCAGGATCAGTACTTTAAAACAGACAGCATGTGGCAAAACCCAAGGATATGCCCAACAAAGAGAAAAAACCCAGCCCTCTTCCTCAAAGACAGACAGCAGAGTGCCCTCTCAAGTTATTGTTTCTAGTCTCAAGCATTACCTGTATTTAGGGTGAAGAGAATCAGTGAGAACTTGCTGAGCTATCTCAGTGTCCCATTCAGCAAAATACCTGCACACATATGTTTAGGGTGAATTGTTAAAGAAACAACAAAGAAAGCATCTGAAGTCATACTAAGCTGTCTATACACACCTTTTTAAAGGTCAGCGCATCTGTTACACAGAATGAGCAGCATCTGACGTATTAAACTTATTAAATTGCCACTCAGACCCCCAGACTGAAAGATTAAAGCAGCCTTCAACTACAAGTGCACTCCTATCTGAGTTTAGTGAATGTGCATTACCAGAGTCTCTTTACTACCAACCCTACAGAAAATCAGTTGTTTATGACTACAGCATGTCGGGTGCTGAGCTCAAGAGAAAGCAGTTCAGGCTTCTTGATCTGGCAGATTCATTAAGCAAGATAAAGACTAAGAAATTAAATACATGGTAGGGATTAATTTCAAATGGAAGTTCAAAGCCAGAGCCAAGAGTCCAGATCCTTGACTGAGATCTACTAGGGAACAACATACGGACAGAGGATGATTTATGTCCTTCAATCTGCAAAAGCAGAAAATACTTATTTTTTGCCTTATAAGGAGAAATTATTTTACCAAATGTTTCTAAGTTATGTAACTGCATGCAGCAAATACAAGGCCTGGAGAAAATAACAGCCATTAGTCAATTCCCAAATTACAAAGCACAGCTATGGCATTAACACCTGGTGAACATGAGTAGGAAAGAAAAGTGATGATGTGAACTCACTGCTTAATTTTGAGTATCGACAGAAATTGAAGTAGCAGTCAAATGACCTAAGTCTGCCATCGGTGACTGCATATCAAGTGTTTTGCTTAAGAATTCAGCATGAAATTCCCAAAGAAAGCAGCTGAGCAGTAACATAGCCCTCCCACCGACATACTTCCAGGGCATTTTGTTTAAGGAGATCTAGATAATGGTGAAAATATACTTGACACTTTCTGGTAGGAAGAGAGTGCTAACTTACTGTGTCACAGAGAAACTAAAAAAAGGGCTTAGCAAGTGGTATTACAAGGTTGAATTAGGAATACTGAAAGAAAGGAAACTCCTTTGAGAAGAGAAACACTCCAAAAAATATGCTAGCAACTTCTTTCATTTGCTTAATATGAAGTCCCTAGCACTTTTATAAATTATTCCCACAGATTTGCTAAAATCTGCCAGTAATGCTGCTTTTCATGACTTCAGACACACATAAAACCATCTGCAGAGGGACATACTTACACCAAGTTATATAAGCCCAGGAGACCCATTCCTCTAAAGTCTGTTTTAGGATCGTCACCTTGGAAACCAATTTCACACCATTGCTTCGAAATCCGAGCTTTCAGTGGTGAATTCGGCTTCAAGCATTTCCACAACTAGGAAGATTGCAGGTAAAACATAATTAAGTTTCCACACAGCTTTTTTTTTTTCCTTTTTAAACCAAGCTAAGTTCTGATCACTGAACAGATGACTGCAGTAACATCACCGCATTGCTATCCTCGACCCAAACACAAAATCAAATGAAGTTCCTCTGGAAGTGTGTCTGTGGTGAGAAAATCCCAAACTGCTCTGAGGTATTGCAGACATTTCAGCCCTACAAGGCCCTTCTGACCTTATCACAGCTGCTCTAACATCTCACACAAAGACTTGTTTTGCACATGTTTTGTGCATCGAGGTAGTGTCTGCCTCCATAAGCACAGAGACAGGAATGGGCTGGAATTTGGTTGTAAATCACTGACACAGCAGCAGAGCAGCTTTGAGTCCCTGAGGCTCTGCAGCAATCTTTTCTCTGGCATCTTTTGCAAGTCTCTGGAAAGGTTATAAATCAAGAGAGCTGACTTGGCTACCACAGTGTTGAAAAGCAAATTGGAGAACATAAAAAAAAAATCCATATGAGGATAGCATGTGCACCATCATATTTAACTAAGGGAAGAATCATTCATTGATCTCACATAAAGAAATGCCCGAAGTGATTTAACAAAGCCAGATAATCAGCTGGAATAAATCCATTTAACTGCACTGGTCCAGCAACTTTGGTGCCTGAATACCATGTTGCTATGCACCTAAAAGCAGCCTAAATTGACATATGACAATTACATACCTTTATGCACACCTCATGTGCCATATCATAAACTCACCCTTTCTGAAGTGTATTAAGAAATCAGAATTTAGAATTAAGAAAGCGTATTAATCACCAACCATGAGTTGGTCAGTGCACCCTAAAGAAAATCACTTAGACAAAGCCTATCCAAAGGAAAGAGCTGTACGCAGGCATACAGCATGTTACATTTCCCAAATAAAAACAGAAATGGTTTTAATTTTAGCAATTCTAACTGCATTTAAAATTAAGTGCCCTGGGAAGGTTAAAACTTTAATGATGTGACTTTATAATGACTGCATAAAGCATCATTGTTTAAACCAGCGTTCATCCATCAACAGTAAATACAGTATTAATCATTAGTCCAATCACATTAAGTTAATCTTTCTCTTATTCATAAAATGCTCTCCTGGTAAACATGAATAAATGATAGCCATTAAGAACCTGAATTGCCCATTGCAGAGATTACTTAGCAGAGTATCTAGAAGGAATGAAAACCAACCAGCCTATTCTTCCACAGTGAGGACTGGAAAATGAATTAAACCCTTGGACATATTTCCATTTGACATTTGCAAAAGCAGAACATCTGCTGTAAATAAGTGCTAATACTTAGGTGAACCTGATACTTTTTCCAACATTATGAGTTTGCATAGTGTTGCATTAACAACACTGTTTAATGTCTTCTCAGAAAAACGCTCAGCTTCCATTCAGCTTTTATGCTCATGCAGTTATGTTTCTAAAGCACTTACATGACTACAAATCATTGCTGACATGATTCTCAGAACCTTGCTCTCACAGAACTGGATGGCAGGGAGAGACTACAGTTAGCTCTTGGTCCTTCTCACCTATGATCCCAATCCCAGACCCTACTTGCTCTCTGGGCAATGTAGATGCCCAGGGTATTTAGGGACACTTTCCTGGAGCCAAAGGCCCTCTTTAATCTGAAATGAGGTGCCTGGAATTTTCAGGGACCAACACTGTAAGCTGCCACCTCCATTTCGCACCTGCAAGACAGACTTCCTCAATGGGTGAATCTGTGTGTCCCTTTAGTTAAAACTCACTCTACTCCTGTAAATTTGTGCATTTGGCTGCACAGGACTTGAACAGGAGGAGTCCATCTGCCCAAGTCTACCTGATGGCTAGAACACTCCTTCAGTGAAGCTCTGGATTTGGACCATTCCTTGGTGAGAAGGAATTTGCTCCCAGAGAGGGCAAACCTTAAAGGCAGCTTTCCAGACACCAACAGGAACCCTGACCATCTGAGACATTTTTAGAAGTACTTACTTGCATCTGACAGTGCTTGTATAATATGCCTGCTGGGATTTTTGGAAGACCAAGTACCTATGGTAAAATTTCTAGACACTTTCACTGTAACTTGTGCAAAGCTTTGCACTGCATGCTACAGCATGGAAGACATCTGCATCATCGTCTGCTATTAAAGTTTTTAGTATTTTTGTCTGAAATTGAAAAAGAAAAACCTCCACATCCAAACAGGTAGCATATTTTTATAAGAAAAAAATCCTCTAAGAAGGCATTTTGCTTTTAGCCAATAAGCTCACTAGCACTTATTCTATGTTTACTGGCATTTCTCTGAAGCATCTTGCAATAGCTATGGTTAAAACAGGGCTTGCTATTAGCCTGTTTTCCAGAATCTTTATTCTTTCCTCAATTTCTTTCTTATGTAAGAATTCTCTAGCTCCTCCTCTGCTTATGGCTTCAAGATAGAAAAAACACTTTTATTATCTGCTTCAGTACAAGGCTTTCCTGAAAGCATGAAGGAAGCAAAACCCAATTGGTATGTTTTTCATGACTTTGCATGTATTATCTAAAGAACAGTTTCATTTTGTTGTCATTTGAAAATACATTTGGTAACTATAAACGTGTAAGTCATCAACTCCCGCTCTTTCATTTCACACAATAAAAAATAGATGTCTGACATCGGTATACACAAACATTGCCCTCAAAAATACAAAAAATTGAAGAAATAAATTTGTAATTTGGTTAATAGAGAAAAATATCCTTCTTGTGTTGCAAAAGGTGTACTGAAGTAGCACATAAAGCTCACTGCAGATAACAGCTCAGAAGTCTAAGACCTGCATTATCCACTGCCTAGATATAGTCCAGCCAAGTGAAATTCATTTATCAGCCAGGGAGTGAAGTTGCTCACTTGGCAGGTGTTACACCCAGAGCAGATTATAATGTGGTGTAGTCTTATCTTAAAACAGGTACACGATGGAGGAAAGTGATGTATCAAAGAGGTTTGTGAAGCAGGCTTGGGAGCTGACATGAATAAAGGATGCCCTCTAAGTACCTCTT
Organism: Anthoscopus minutus; assembly: GCA_013399455.1. Classification (NCBI taxonomy): domain Eukaryota; kingdom Metazoa; phylum Chordata; class Aves; order Passeriformes; family Paridae; genus Anthoscopus; species Anthoscopus minutus. The sequence goes on along the minus strand of VWYI01013685.1, from coordinate 133,056 downwards.
CAGCACCTACCTTCAGCAGCATTTCCTCATGTTGCGGATTCTCTGAATCGTACGGCTCTCGGCGCAGCTTCTCAACCTCGGCAATGAGATTTCTGTACCCCACAATCTGCAGCAGGCATGCCTGAAGAGATACTCCCAACCTGAGGGTGAGGGGAGCAACATACTCTAGCTCAATCATGTATAGCCATGTACACACACAACTAATACACATGACTAGTGTTTACATCCATGAATCAATAGTCCAACACTTCAGTTGCAACAGAAGAATTTCCAAGAGATCAATATTACATTAAACAAAGCATTGTGAAAAACATAATCTCATTTAGTGCCTTCCTTGGATGGTAATATTTGGGATTTTTTAAAAACCGTGAACAGTGATTTTTTCACATTGAAATCCCATTATAACTATACACAGCAGCATTGAATGCCTATAACAAGCATATTTCTGAATCTTTCTCCTCATTCCAATGACAGCTTCTCAAACAATTCCCTGGGATCAGAGATATGAACTTGAAAAAGGCTGAGGGGGGAAAGAAAACTCAGCAAAAAGCTAAAAATAATAGTTTTGCTTCTGTGCCACAAAAGCTAGCATATAGAAGCCAAAACCCTGAAGTAATATAGTTTCAAAGATCTGCCTCCAGACAGATTTGGCTTTTGTCTCATGTTAAGAATCATCATAATGGTTCTCTTTTCATTATAATTCAGACTGCTGTGTTTCCTTTTTACATTTTATGATGCATCATGAAAAAAACCAAACCCAACAAATGAAATAACATGCAATAACTACCCTCAAAAAACCCTGAACAAAACTTTAAAAAAAACACCAGAAAACTCTGCACCAAACAACAGTTTTACATTAAGATTTTAAAATACAAAATTCAAGTCATGCAGTATGCCAACTACCATGCTCATAGAAATATTTGCTTATATACAAGAATAAGCCCTTTAATATTTAACATTGTCTAAAATTATTTGAACATCTGGTATGAATTCAGAGGGCAAGCTAAAGTGTGCACCCTTATTCCTCTGTGGAACACAGGCTGCACTGTTATTAAGCAGCACAGGTTCCTTGTCTGTGTGTTTACTACACTGAAACATTTTGTTTATTCTGTAATACTCTTATATTTTCTGAACAGAAGGATTTTCACGGCTTATCTTTCAAGGCAAGTCCTGCTTGTCTAAAATGATCTCCCTCTATGGCAAGGTGACCTGTGCAGGATGAGGAAAAGGATGTGGATGTTTTCTACCTGAACTTTACTAAGGCCATTGTCACTGTTTCCTCAGCATTCTACTGGAGCTTAAGGCTTACGTGGGTGCACTGTTCACTGGGTAAAAACCTGTCTCGATGGCCAAACCCAGAGAGTGGTGGGGAATGCAGTTACATCCAGCTGGGGGCTGGTCACTAGTGGCGTTCCCCAGGGATCAGTTTGGGGCCAGGTCTGTTTAATATCTTTATAGATGATCCAGATGAGAGGACCAAGGCCATCCTCANTGATCCAGATGAGAGGACCAAGGCCATCCTCAGTCAGTTTGCAGGCGACACCAAGTTGGGTGAAGTGTTCATCTGCTGGAGGGCAGGAAGGCTCTGCAGTGGAATCTGGGCTGGATGGACCCATGGACCAAGGCCAATTGTATGAAATTCAGCAAGGCAAAGCACTGGACCCCTCACTGCCAGAAAGACATTGAGGGGCTGGAGCGTGTCCAGAGAAGGGCAGCGGAGCTGGGGAAGGGTCTGGGACACAAGTCCTGTGAGGAGCAGCTGAGGGAGCTGGGGCTGTTCAGCCTGGAGAAAAGGAGGCTCAGGGGGGCCTCATCACTGTCTGTGACTGCCTGAAAGGAGGGGGCAGCCAGGTGGGAGTTGGCCTCTTCTTACAGGTAACAAGTAACAGGACAAGAGGAAATGGCCTCAAGCTGCCCCAGAAAAAGTTTAAATTGAATATTAGGGAGAATTTCCTTTACAAAAAGTGCTGTCAAGTCCTGAAATAGGCTGCAAGAAAGTAGCAGAGTCACCATCCCTGGTGTCTAAAATATGGTATCTAAAATATGTGTAGATGTGGCACTTAGGGAAACGGATTCATGGTGGATTTGGCAGTGCTGGGTTAACTGTTGGACTTCAGAATTTTAAACCTTTTCTAACCTAAATGATTCCATGGTTAATCTACAGAATCAAAGATGTCAGCATTATGCATGCTGCAATTTTATCCCATTTGAGGCTATAACCCTTTCAGACAGAAAAACCTCCACGGTATTTTCTATTCTTTGCTGTTTTCTTTTTCTATTCTTTTAACATGCTTCACTAGCTATAGCCTCCAATTTTACAGAAAGGCTGAATTTCAAAGAAAGCTGAAAAGCCTGACAGACTGTGAATTGCTGTAGAGTATCACTAAATCACAGCCATAATGTTTTTAACTTCTTTACAGCCTCAGAATTGTTTAGAGCAGCAGAGCACAGGCTGTGGAAATGCAGAGCAATTTTATATTAAAAAATAATACATGTTTTTAAGATCCAAGGTGCGCAACACATTCCAAGTAAACCATTTTTGCACTTTATGTAAAAGCAGTTAAAAGCTCCATGCAAGGTTATTTGGGTCAGGAATGGGGGTCAAATTAGATTCCCCTCTTTCCTCTTCATTAATGCTTTGTTTTCTCGCCAGACACGGGATGTTGGGTGCACAGGGTGAGATGGTGATGTCTCACACCTCCTTGTCACCCTGGTGCTGGCTGTGGCTGTTCTGAGAGCACAGGAGCAATGTACCTGGGCTTGGACTCCCACTTTACTCAGCTCCAGATGCTCCACTAGATGGAGGCAAGTCCAAAACTTGAGCTGGGGAGCTAGATTGTTAAATTCCCTCCCAACCCAAGCCTTTCAGTGATTCTATCTCTGCTTCCATTGTTAGTCTAGACTGCACATGTTATTCATGTTATTCATAACCAGGTTATTCAACCTACTTGCTCCTACTGCTAAATACACAAACTTATCTGAGAGGCATTGATAAAGGAAAATTACTGTGGCATGCCCTCTCCTTTTTAGATCACAGCAGCCCACAGCCCTCAAGAACAGACAGTGCAAGCACCCCTGAGATGCTAGTTCAGCTCTGCAAAGATGCCTCATTAACAAAAATGACTGCATACAGATTTGCAGAAACACATACAGTATGACACGTGTCCCCTTGTCCTTACCCCAGGGAATTTCAGGTCTCTGCTATTTAACACAAGGCCAGAGCTTCTAAACAAGACAGTTTGGATACAGGTTTTTTATGTTCAAGAGAAGCCAAGGCATTGGATTTTCCTTAATCATGTCTAAAGAAACAGCTGACCTGCTTTTGCTCAAAATTTCTCCTGAAAACGTCAGTATGAAATAAATGGGTACATGTAAAACTTCAGTGCAGATATCTAAATTTTAGCAGAAATATGATTAATTTAATATAAGGACCAATTTAGTACCAGACCGTGTATGTGACATCATCTTGCACATTTCAGGCCCCCATTCCTCGCTGCTTTGAGAAGATATTTTACCAAATGGGAGGGAGTGCAAGGGGCTAAGGGGATGAGAGACTCAAATGCAGTAAAAAATTGAATGTGAGTGTTCTCATCTAGAAACAATTAAGCATTTGTCCTGTGCTAAGCATATGAACACCAACTGGATCAAAAAAATAGAATTCAGGTGATTTTTTTTTGGTTGTTTTGGTTTATTTTCCCCTCTATGTGGTATTTTTTAAAAAAAATTATCACAGAATTACAGAATGGTTTGGGTTTAAGTTTGTCTAGTCCTAACCCCACTGCCATGGGCACCTTTTACTAGATCAGGTTGTTCAAAGCCCCACTTAACCTGATGTTGAACACTTCCAAGGATGAGTCATGCATAACTTCTCTGGGCAACCTGTTCCAGTGTCTCACTGCTCTCACCATAAAGAATTTCTTCCTAACACCTAAACTAAACCTACTCTCTTTCAATTTGAATCCATCCCCTCTTGTCCTGTCACTACATGCTCTCCAGCTCCCTTGTAAGGTCTTTCCATATACTAGAAAGACCAGATCACTAAAAAAGTAACCTAATGTTCAGGGGCCTGATTTCAAGCCAGGAGAAGTCATTTGCACATCTGCTCTCTCTCTTTTCTGAAGGACAGTATTTCTTCAGAGGCCAAAGACATGCTATGAGGGGAATCAGAGGGTGATCTCTGGTGTTACACAAAATAATAATTCATTTCTTATTTTCTCCTGGAATCATTCCACCCAGTTACCCAATGTCCAACACTGAGAAGTGAGTAGTGGGATCACCCTCATTGCTAAACATCACAGTTACCGATGTCCACAGGCCAGGCTATGAGCTGTGCACATTTATATCCTGCAGTTTTTCCTCATGCGTCACCTTCAATAATTTTGCCATTACTGGGGGTATTTTTTCTGGATTTCAGCAATCAGCATCCTGTGCAACACAAGAATACCGGCACTGTGACGCCCTCCTCAGATGGCAGCCTCTCAGAAAGAGAGACATCTGCTTGAAGCAGCTGGTCTTTCATCACCTCCCTCTGAAGCGCATGTGGGCAGGGTCAAGAGTCACCCCTGGAAAAGCTCTGTGCTTGCTCCCAGAAAAAATTCACAGGGCTTCTCACCTATGAGAATGAGGGGTTCTCTTTGGTTTTGTGTCTCTTATTTTCTTCTTTTCTTTAATGGTTGGGTCACCATTTTTTCAATTCTTGGGGCTGTGGTCACCATCATAAGAGTTGTCTCTCAAGTTAGAGAGATGCAGTGTATTCTATCTCCTTTAAGATCAATGAAGTTTCATTTTAAGATTACTCAGTTACTGGTGTTTTTGCTGGGGGGTGGGCTGAGAGGGAGATTTCTGTAATGAGACAAAAAATGTATAATTTTCCAACTTAGCTTTTGGGTTTTGTTGTTGAAGCAAGACCTTGGGACCGCCTTACTTGTTGATGCTGCTGACTAATTAAAGAAAATCAGCTATCAATTTATGGATGCTCATTTTTAATTATGTATACCAACTTCAAGCTTGGGAAGAGGAGTGAACCTCAGACTGATCACCTGGATAATCTAACTCTCAGCTTTCCTCCTACTGATCCCTGACCTAGACATCTTGTGCCTGAAGCTAGGAACTGAAAGGTAAAGCAACCAGAAAAGTGTTACCATCACTTACTCTTGAAATTCACACTTGTACATTTAATGGTTGGTTGTCAATCTCTTCTTACAGTAATAATTATCAGTTATATCAATAAAATGTTGTTTGGATAATTAAAGGCAGTTTAAAAATGCAAACCAGTATATGTCTGTATCAGCTAAACCGGGATAATTTCTTCCCTACTCAAAAGGCCACATAACAGCCTTTCTAAAAAGCCATCACTGTCCCTGCCAGGCTCCCCAAACGGAAGTGTTTTATCCCTGGGGAAGTGACCCCCATAAATCCAAGCATCAATGATATACCAAGACAGATAAAACACACAGGATTTGACTGTTATATCACCATAAAAGATCATTAATTTTCATGTCAGTTTTTAGACAAAGTTTAAATTAGAATTTTATGCTGAAAGACAAAACATCTTCAAATAAGCCACAATAACTATGGAGAAGCAGTTCTCCATGGTCCCAGGAACTGAGGAAATCAGTAATTCCTACTTGCTCTGTAAGGAAACTGTGAACTTACTGTGGATTTATATCTGGATTAATCCTTTTCAGCTCCATGATGTCATCTATCGTTTTTTCAATTGCATCAGGGTGAACATTTACTGATGTCTGCAGCCGCTAAAAAGAAGTTCCAAGCACATATTAATTCCTATAAAAGCTACTACTGAACAGAAGCTATCAGTGGTAAATTTGATACCCCAAAGCTTCTGCATTAAGAGCCCAGAAGGCCCAGCTCAACACATGCACATATCTTTCCAAACTTCAGCCTTACTGACTTGTTTCAGAGGACTTGCCCTGTAAGAACACAAGTCCCTTTACCCCTGTAGTCAGTTCACTGCATTCCTGTGGCAGCTGTCAGTGAAGATGATCAAAGGTCTCAGCGCAGATCAAGAAATAGCTTCAGACCATCCACCTAATTACACCTGAATTTCTAGCCTTCATTTGACATTCCCTCACCCAACATGTTGCAGTAATACAGCAAAACATCCTTTCTTTCACATGTAACTCCTATTTGTGGAAATGCCCCTGATGGTTCAGTACTCAAAAACCAACAAGCCATCTGAAAACTTAAGAATCTGAAACTTCTTGTGCTTTGTCTCAAGACTGCACAATTGCTTAAATGCAAGCTTTTAAATAAGATTCTGCCTTTCTGTTTTGTACATTTGGACGTACTATGCTGAACTAAGCATGACATCATTTTTGCTAATGCTCAGGCAAGGTTTTCAACATCACTGATTCTTGTGACAGAAAATTTAAGGCTGAAGGATGCTATTTAACATACACACAAATGCCTTACAGAAGACCTTAGGTTAGCACAACCACTGGTACAGTCAAATGATGAAGTGAAAGAGGCTTTTCTCAATCAATGTATTTAAAAGGAAAAGTCGGAACAAAGTTGAGAAAGTTGCTTTCCCAAAATATCTGTCTTTTCCTTCCTAAATTTGCAAGCAACTGACCTCAGATTACAGATTCTAAGACCGTATGAGGAAATCAAGCCAAGAACCCCCACATTACAATACTTCACTCTCATGAACTCCACCATGGTAAATTGTGATTCTATCACTGCCACAGTGGGTCTGTCCTTGGAACACAAGACAATACCCAACTTTGCAAGATCAACTGCTATTGCAGAAATAAAACTCTCTTCAGTGGAAAATGTAAGGTCATATCAAACCTTAAAGTGATTTTTTGGGGTGAGCAAACAGCAGACTGAACAAACCAACAGCACAAGATGTAACAGAAAAGGCGAATAATGAGATCTTTCACTTACCTTACTTTTTGAACCTTTCAGGGATGCCTCTGTAAGGGAACAGTATTCAAAAGCATCATGTCAGACAAGCATTTTAACACCGGATCTATTTAATAACTTATTTCTAATAACAATGTCACACTATTTTTAGCACATGCAGTAAGTTACAAAGACACGCAGAACTAAGTATTTTGCAGTTACCTATTTTCATAGTTCTGGCAGCTCCAGGTTTGGTATTGTAACAGATCCTTTGCAGTTCACATTGACCTGTTAGTTTCCTGACCACGAATTTCAGGCAGCGCCACAAACATTTGCAGTAGAAGTACAGGCATACCTGGACAAACATCCTGGCAAAAGAAGAAGTCTGAAAATAAGAGTTTGGAGCAGAGCTCGTTTCCACATGTTCACCACCCAAACAGAACGTACTTCCTCACCCCAAATTCCCATTGCCTTAGGGCACCTTCAGAGCAAAAACAGCAATCACACGACAAACATTTATGCCAGTACATGTTAAATCACGCATTTTAGCATTAGCCAACAAAACAACCCACACATAAAGTACCACAACTAGAAGCACAGAACAAGTAAACTCCAGAATTTTAGTAGAGTATTTTTGGAAAACTCTTTGTCCTCTTAAAATAAAGCACTGTATAGTTCCTAGCAATGTTTTGGGGTAACAAGACTACATGAGAAGAGAATACAGCTCACCCTGATATAATGGAAGCTGAGAATCCAGGAAGACGTTACACACTGGCTTAGTTTTGCCTCAGCAACCATCTGCTCCAAGCAGAGTGCTTGGTTATCCTGACAAACTTAACATCCTGACAGCATTCATGTCACATCCCTATGAAGCAAAATTAAGACAATCAAAGCTTCTTTCCTTTCATAAGAAAAGGTGTTTTAAGAACCTGTCCTGAGGATTGCCAGTTCTTCCCAGGACCAGCTGTTACACAGCACCGATGCTGCACAAGTTCTCAAAGTACAGAACTGACAGTAAGCCAAGAACGCCCTTATGGAGCTACTGAAACTAGTTTTGAACCCCAGAAACAGAAGACAGACTTTGACAAACTGGATGACAAACTGGATGTATTTCAGTGAAGATGGCAGGGTTGGAGCACAAACTCTCTGAAGAGCAGCTGGGAGAAATGGGCTTGTTCACCTGAAGTAGATTCAGGGGGATCTAACAGCAACCCCAGTGCTTGTGGGTAGATCTTGAAGGAAACAGAGCTGGGCTCCTGATGGTCCAGCAGGGCCAGTAAGGAGAAGCTTTTTTCTCCTCGAGGACAGTCAGGTAGTGGCATAGGTTGTGCAGAGGCTGTGCAGTCTCCTTCCTCAGTTTTTTAATCCTTGACTGGAAGAAGCCCTGAGCAGCCCAGTCTGGCCCTGGCACTACTTCTGCTGTGAGAAAGAGGTTGAACTGGAGACCTGCTAAGGTCCCTCCCAGGCTCAACCGAGATCCTACAAAAGTCTGAAAAAGGCTGCACACATGAGAAACACTCTATTTTAAACTCAGTTAGCATTACAGCTGCTACCAAAGCCCACATATTGCTACCACAATTACATAACACACCCCAAACCCATATTTCCCAATGGGAAACAACTTATTTGGAAATAATTTATCTTGTTTCTGTGGCTGTGGTGGCACAGATCCTGCCACATTACCCACCAATCTGTCAACCTCCTGGGGTACATATGGATCCACCCACAGTCCCGGGGCTCAGAAACACATCTTGTAAAATAAAAATTGCAAAGAACAAGCAGCAGGAACATTGTCATTTGGGCATGGTCCTTGGCCACAGGTGGTTCTGCTAGAACAGGGGGATGGGCTAGATGATGTCTACAGGTGTCTTTCAGTCTCAGCCTCTTTGTAGCCTCTCTGGTCATGTTCTGTGATTATATTATATGAAAACATGAATGCAACTTTGATATGCTAACTTGCCAATATATATTCACAAATAATTTAGTCCATTATGTTCTAAGCCTGTGTGTAAGCATATTGATCATTAGTCCATTGTTTTCTGCTGCTGATGCTTTCAAAGGACAGTATTTTCTTAGGAGATTTTATTATCCTTTTCAATAGACTGCAGTGATTATTTCAAAACACTGAATTTCAGATACTCAAATCTGTTATAAATACGTATATATATTTATGTAAAGCTTGAAGAGCTCCATCACTTCCAAGAAACTTCCTGAAGGGCATGGTGTAGAAGGATGTTCAAGGAAAGGAAGATGAATTAACGTGTGTTAATGTCCACACAGGATTTTAATCTGCTTTATGTTGGCTTCTGCTTAATCATCTTTGAAGGGGGATTAAGCTATGGGAACTAAAGACATTTTATGTCTAAATGGAAAGCATCCCCACAAGTATTTAAAATGCTTTAAAAGCATCCACTTTATCTCCAGACTTTTAGTTAATTCACTTAGTACTCCCAAATGCCTGCATGCAGGCAAACCTCCTTGGTTTTATTCAAGAGCAAGCCTCTATTTTAGATACAAATTGACACCGAAAGAATGAGGAATCAGTCCCATGACGGAACCAAGTTTTAGACAAGAAGGAAGTTTCAGGTGTGACATCAAAGTATTTGGGTACTCCCTCATCCCTGGCTCAAGACGTGCCAGAACACACTACTGTGAGGAGTTAATTTGTGCCTCATAGCAGGATATCACCCTCAGTATTAGGAACAACATCAGGTACCAGAAAGTAAGGCCATCATCAGGTATGCAGCCATTCTTTAAGTTTCCAACAGTCAGAAGCAGAATAATAGAATAAAGATTGAATGATTTGGGCTAGAAGGGATCACATTGTTCCAAACTTCCCTGTCATGGACAGGGACACTTTCCACTAGACCAATAAGAATTCACATATAACCCTTAGTTTCATCAGCACAACTCAGCTCTGTAGTCAGGCTAAGAGCACAGGAGAACACCAGACTGGAAAGTGGACTATGGTTAGACAAAGTCCTGAATTTTTATCGTATATTTGTAGTAGAAATTAGAGTTCTCTTCTTCTGGTCTGCTTTGTTTCCAAACATTAGGTCTCTTTTAAAGCAAAAAAAATACAGACAGCTCATTTATATGGAAGATGAAAGACTCATCTAACCTCATGTTAACAGTTCATGTAAGATTTCCTTATAGTGAGCAAGACAGCTCCTGTAAAAACTACATGTCCTTTAAGAAAGTTCATACCTATTCTTAGTTGCCTCCAATGCTGAAACATGACAATCCATTTCATTAAAAAAGGTTTTGAGTACTACACTGTAGATAATTGAATATTGTGCTGTGGATAAGTTTTGGGGACTTAGAGGAGGGAAGGTACCAGGTGCATTTGAATTACATGTTTTTTCCTTAAGCTCAATGACAGATCTGAAAATCAAAGGAAAAACTCCAAATGGGATAGAGCTGTGACCACATAATTGCAACCACTTTCTCCACTAAAGTTCTACTTTGGCTGTGTAATCTTTGCACAAAGATTAATAAAAATCCATCTACTAAAAACATGACACTACAGCACACAAACACTACCTCTATGATTCACTAAAATATGCTTAGCAGCTATTACTAATAAACCAAACACCCACTAATTTTGACTAGGTAGTATATAGAAGAAAGCCTTTGTGGGTACCTTCAGTTTTCTACCTCTTGTCCATGTCAAGCTTAAAATAGTTGAAACTTCCCATTTGTAACATGAAAGACACAAAAAAATATCACAAGCTGTTTATAAAAGGGAATTTATACCTGCTTGCAGAAATCCTGTAATGAAAGCACACTAGTGATTATGCAAGGCAAGTTTTATGTGAGCCCCTATGTACTGCAGAACAAAACAGCATATCATGAATGGAACCCCTCAAAAGCACAGCCAAGTGCTTTGACTGTGGTACAGCGGCATTAATTTCTGGTTTGTTTTAGGGTTAAATTCCAAACCTCCTCTCCACTCAGTCTCCTCTGTGGAGTTTTTTTGGTCTATTTGTTTTTCTTTTTTTCTTTAGTCTGTTATTCTTCTTTCTTCTTTATTTTGTGTGTTTTTTGCCCACCTGCTTGCCTTTGCAGGTTTCTCAACACAGGAAATAATTTATGTGGTCATATACAACATTATTTCAGATCCTAAGGTGAGGTCTAAGAACAGAAGTATTACAGAAATGAAGGTGTACTTCATACTCTACTCTTTCCTATTTCAATCCAAGTTCCTTTCCCCTTCTGTATTCCAAGCAGCTGTATAGACCTGCATATTTGTGTCTATACATGCATTAAAACAGTTCATATGAACATTTATTCAAGTAAAACAAAGAAAAAACTGCATAATAAGATGTCAAATCAACATTCAGTTCCCTTGCCAAGGATGCTGCATGACAAAACAAATCAAGCAACCAATCTCTATCAGCAATAATGGGGCTCAGAAGAGATTCTGGAGAGCTCTCTTCCATGATGAAGAAGAGAAAGAAATGAGTTTCTACAACTGGTCAGATCCTTGCAAGACAAGGAGAAATTCAGAGCAAAAACCAGTACAAAGTCAGAGAACCACCGCAGCAGAGACAGTGCTTCTATTTTCCATGACATGTGCTGCTCTGCCTGGGGAAATAAAGCCCATGGCAGAAATCAGCAGAGAACAGTGAGCATACTGTTTCGCACCCCAACACTGCAAAGGGAAGGACGTAAGTGGTTTTCAACAAGAGGTTTCCAGGTTTGCCCTCGATTAGCCCTGCTGATGCTGGGACAGTATGATTAAAATGGCAAATGTGATGGCTGTAAATTTACATCTCTCTCCAATGACAGCATGACATCACATTTTCAGGAAATCTGGCTTTTTATTTAAAGGTGACTGGCTCTAGGAGACAAGCATAGCCTTCTCCATGATAACTAACAGAAGCAAAATTGTGCAAAACTTTCTGAAGTTGCCTAGTGTCTCTGTGAAGCTCTTTCCTGAGTAATCTCTTCACCTAAATAGCAAGATGTGTGTCTAATGCAACACAAAGTACTTCCTGAAGGGAAGCAGAGATTAATTACTGTGCAACATTTCTGAAACTAATAAAATAGAAGGTGCTTATTCCCTTCCTCAGTAATTTCAGAACCTTTGTATTTTCAGAGCTAGTAACAAACATAGGTACTCTGAGTAAAATGAAAACGTCATCTCAGTGCTTGTTACTGGACTTAAAATTGGGGGGAAAGCAAGCAAATCCCTGAACCAAACCAAACCAAACCAAACCAAACCAAACCAAACCAAACCAAACCAAACCAAACCAACCAAAAAAGGCCCAAATTCCCAGTCCTACAGCAAACCCCAAACACAAAACCCAACCCTAAACCAAAACAAAAAAATTCTCCCCCCACGAGCCCACTAGTTTAAAGGAATGAACTAAAATCACTGAGCATACTTATACATCATTTTCCTTCCTGTGTGTCCTGTTTTAGGTCCCATGGATACTGAAGATTTTGACACAACTATTTTTCCTGAAGGACATACTCATCTCAGAAAAGAGTGCATCACGCATCAATATTTCCTTTCTGAGAATTCTAATTATGGCTTGAGAAGGCAAGGACACACTAGTCATGGCTGATAAGCTGTTCAAATGGGTGAGTAAGCAAGAGATACAACCCTTTTTGGAGCTCATTAACTTGACTATCTTTGGTTTATGTGCATAATTTACAGTCTATATACAAGGTCAACCAAGAAGTCAGGTACCAATCACCATTTCTGCCATAGGCAGACCTGCTACGACCTCCTTTAAAACAAAAGAAATTGCTTTTATTTTGTGCCTTTGCAGACTTAACAACTGAAATCCACCTTATCTCCCTATTTAGACATGGAGCAACTCACTGTGGCAACTAGGGAAGACATAAGAATAGTTTTTAACAGCAGCTTTCCACACATTCACTGCTCTTGCTGATTACCGATTTGATTTTCATTTTATATGATGATTCCAGTACACTTAAAATCTGCTAGAGCCTACAGATTGCTTTGCAGTAGAGCAAGAAAAGATGCCAAATTTATAGGATTTACTGAAAAAAAATAAGTCTCTACTATAGTTGGTTCTCCAAATTGTTATTATTTCAGATGTTTAAGATAAATTACAGTCTAAGTAAAAATGTTGCTGAAAGACTTTTCTGAAACCTTTTATAATAAAAAAAGAAAGCCCTGAAAGATTAAGTATTTAATGGAGAAGGTTTTATTTTTTCACAAGTAATATTTCAGATGTCAGAAATAATTCATGTCAGAGCAAGCTGAAAAAGAAAAGACCAACTATTTTCATTTGGACATCGTCTTGAATGGATAGTATGAGCATAAAAGTCTAAATTTAGGGACTTAAGAGTTACTCCAACTACTGCACTGTTTAATAGACTATTTCTCCAGCAAAGTTGTGTGAGAATGATCTACTAGAGGTGGGAAAGCCCTGGAGAGGGATCTGGACTGGATGGATCAAGGAATCAGGGCCAACTGTATGAGGTTCAACAAGGCCAAGTGCCAGGTCCTGCACTTTGGTCACAACAACCCCAGGCAGTGCTGCAGGCTGGGGGCAGTGCCTGGGAAGCTGCCTGGTGGAAAAGGCTCTGGGGGTGCTGGCAAACAGCAGCTGAACATGATCCAGGGTGTGCCCAGGTGGCCAAGGGCACCCAGGCCTGGAGCAGCAATGGTGTGGCCAGCAGGAGCAGGGCAGGGACCGTCCCCCTGTGCTCAGCACTGCTGAGGCCACAGCTCAAATCCTGTGCTCAGTTCTGGGCCCCTCACTGCCAGAAAGACATTGAGGGGCTGGAGCGTGTCCAGAGAAGGGCAGCGGAGCTGGGGAAGGGTCTGGGGCACAAGTCCTGTGAGGAGCAGCTGAGGGAGCTGGGGCTGTTCAGCCTGGAGAAAAGGAGGCTCAGGGGGACCTCATCACTGTCTGTGATTGACTGAAAGGAGGGGGCAGCAAGGTGGGGGGTCAGCCTCTTCTCCCAGCACAAGAGAAAACAGCTTCATTTTGTGCCAGGGAAGGTTTAGATTGAAAATCAGTAGAAATTTCTTCAGAAAAGTAGTTTTTCAGCATTGGCACAGGCTGCCCAGAGAGGTGGTGAAATCTCCATCCCTGGATATATTTAAAGGAAACGTAGATGTGGCAAGATTTAGTGGTACACTTGACTATGTTGAGTTAATGCTTGGATTGAATGATCTTAAAAGTCTTTTCCAACCTAAGAAATTCTATGATTTTTAAGAAATTAAACATGTTTTTCAGGGAGGCTGCACAATCTCCATCCTTAGAAGTGTTTAAAATGTGGCTGGATGCAGCCCCGATCAATCTGTTATAGCTCACCCTGCTCTGAACAATGGGATAGGAATTGATTTCCAGAGCTGTCTTTCAACTACTTACAACAAGCTGGATTTGAAATCCACTTTTCAAAGTCCTCCTTGTGTCTCCAGGTGAATATATGCTGCAGGAAGGTGCTACAGGTAAAGTATTGTCACTACCTAGAAAGCAAAGTCAAGATTATGATAACTTCAGAGATGAAAGCCCTATTCCTCTCAACGTCTGTTTCATGGCATTTTCCATGTTGCAATCAGCAAAAAGACTTGCAGTTTGTGCAGACTTAAGTCATTGGTTTTAAACACAGAGATAATCTATGTCATCAGCATCAGCTATTCTGGTGTCTGTTCCACACTGTGCAACAAGAAAAACTCTGTGCCACTGAGCAGTCCCTGCCATCAGAAATCCACATTTCAGCCCTGCTTTTGATCTTCACACACAGATAAGGATGATTTAAGCTCCCAAGTAGTGCTGCAACTGGTAACAGACAAACATCAGGACACAATATATATTAACCTATTTTCCAACTGATTTCCAAGCTGGAAGGCTTAATATCCTTGTTTTGCACATATACGTCCCTTCAGTTCCACACTTCACTGCTTTATTCCCTGTCACACAAACCTGCAACTGCAGGTTGCAACACACAGAGCAGAACTCATTATCCCCAGTAAATGCTTTCCTTGGAGGATTTTTGCTTCTTCATCTCTCTGGTTTTCTTCTATATTTACAAAATATGGGGAGGATAGTATTCTTATCAGTTCATGTCAAAGGATTAACATAAGAAAATCCAGATGCTTGTAAGTAAATAGAAATAGCTTTCCTATTTCAATACTCTGTTCATATTTTTGGTGCTTGTACTCTCCTTCCCCCGCCCATCCCTTAATCCAACTTTCTGTTCAGCATCTGGAATACTGGACTTCCATAACAAAGTCCTAGACTTTACCTATCCTGTTTAGATAGGCAACTGTTTTTCTACTGCTTACTAATATTCAATTACTTTGACTATTTAAGAGAACCTAGCACCTCAGAAAAGTATCAAATCTTTTAGGATTCACTGACTTCAAGATTATCATCAAGAGAAGTAGAAAGTAGCTTCTTCATGATAGCCTCAGGAACCCACATATTCAAAACAGCACTCTTTCTTCAACACAGAAAAATCATCAAGGGGCCAGGAGAGAAAGGTGAACAGAATAGGAAGAGAGCTGGAAGCTTAAAAATTGTCAACAGCTCAGTTTCTCCATCAGGAAGGTGCAAAATTACGTTCAGAAAATACCAGACCATTATGGAGGCAAGTGTAATATCCTCTGTGATATGAGCCAGAGGCTCCCACCCCTCTCACAGGATGATAAAGTCCACTTTAGGAAGGACTCATGAACCAAATCCCATATGGCATCAGGTTGTGACCTTGGGTCAGGCTGCTGAACAAGTCTGTACAGAGGAAAAATGTAAAATTATAGAAGCAGGACTGTTGAGGAGGAAATAATTAGCAGGATTCCAGAACAAAAGGTCTGACATGAGGTGTTACAAAAATGTAAAGGGAAAAAGCTGTGCAGGGATGTTAATCAGGCTAGTTGTCAACTTTCAGGTCACTGGACCAGTACAAATGGAATTGGTGGAAGACTTGGGATCACCCAGGACCTGGGCCACAGAGCTGCAAGAGTCAATTTTTTCCCTCCTGGCTGGTGCCTCTCAGGTGGTGAGCAAACTAATGTTTAAATTAAGGCTCAATTCAGCCTTGCCTGTGTTTTGTGGATGCTAGCAAACAAATCGTTGCTTTATACTTTTGATCTGTCTATGTCCTGCTTACAGAGCCCTTTTGCAGCTGGTTCAAGATACATGAGGAAGTTTGCCCAAACACTCCACAGAAATTCCTAAGCTACGTCTGTCTTGGCAGCAAAATCATTACAGATGATCAGCCTAGAGGTAATGATGCTGATATCCATAGTGTGTAAGATTCTTTGCTATAAACAGACTAAAAAGGGAGAAAAATATAGTGACAGATGCTCTATACAGAAGCATATGTTTTAGTCCTCTTGAAAAGGTTCCTCCCATACAGACAGAACACAATTTCTTTGGTTTATACACACATTGAGCTCTTGATCTGTATTAGTTTTGAAAAGTGCTCAACTCCCTCCACTGACTACAGAACAAATAGAACATGGCCCTTTCTGCACCTACATCTGTCTGAAAGTCCCCCATTCCATCCCTGGTTTATAAAGGAACGATTGCAAGTCATGTGTAGTAAGAGCAAGTAATTAACATTTTTCCTACAAACTGAGCATGATCAGCTTCAAAAACTCTTGCACATCTTCAGCAAGCATCTCTGCTTTCACAAACAACACACCAAAATTCCAGACAGTGGACAAGAGCAGGAAGGAAAAAAACCCAACATTTTTCAAGCACTATTTCTGCTCTTTTCTCCTGACATATCAGGCACTACTGATTTGATACATCACTGCTCCAATCCCACAAGACAGTTCCCACATTCTTTGCTTCTATAAAGAACAGCAAAAGAAAATTTAATTTAAAATAGCTTTAATTGAGTAGGGAAATCTAGGTGAACCAAAAGCAGTCTGGTATAAACTAGTTTACACTGTCTGTAATACTTGTAACACTAAGTTACACTTAGATGTTAAGCTAAACCACTTAGCCCACTGTAGCATAAAAGTAATTAGAATAATTCAAAACTTTAGAGAAAATACAGAACAATTACCTCAGGAAGTGTTTCATGGTGATGGTTTGGTTTGCGCTGCTAGAGCTGTAATATATTGATCACTGATGACCTCTTCTTCACAGGTGATATCAGTGCTGTAGAAATAGAATTGAGACTTTTTTACAGATAGAAAAAAAAGGGATACTTAATTTTTTTTAATTCCTCTTGAAATAAACATCTATGGAAACACAAGGGAACTATATAAAAAAAAAAATCTCATGCCAATAAAAGCAAAACAAAAAATCATAATGTGTTCACACTTCACCCTGAGCACATACTTCTGACCAGACTATGCTACTCGTGTCTTTTTTCAGAAAAGTAGAAATCTTGAATGAGAATACAGAAATAAGTGAGAAAGCTTGAAGAAGTATCTAGACATTTTCAAACACTTTTTGTGTTCTTCAAATACCTGTCTGGTTCACAGCAACTCCCAAGTAGCAGCTTCAAGAGACACACAGTTCAGTCTGCTGTTAGAAGTCCTCTCTTCACCGTAATTTGCAGAATACATATCACAGAAAAATAAAATATGAGTTGGAAGGGACTAACAAGGATCATCAGGTCCAACTCCTGGTCCTGTGCAGAACACCCCGAGAGTCACACCACATGCCTGAGAGCACTGCCCAAATACTTCTTGAATTCAGAGTTCCTAAAATACAGTTGCCCAGGCTGCTCATTGGTTCTATGATCTTATTTCCTATGATTTATGTTCATCATGATTACCAGATTGTTCCAGCAGAGGAGAACAGGAAGAATTCAAGAAGAAACTTCATAAATATAACCCTGCCTGTGTATTGTAGACTCTGCCCAGTCACCACTTCTTAAAGTTTCTAAAATTAAGTATTCCTAAACAAGTGATACTTGACTAAAAGATGCAGAATTCTCAAATTACTGTACTTCATGTCCTGTAAAAGGCAGTAAAATATTTTTACTTGCTGCCAGAAAATGGGACACAGGTCTGCTATTGGAACAACTGAATCCAACACCTAAAGGGAACAATATCACAGTTTCAAGCTCCACAATACAAACCACACACAAAGGCCCGAATGAAAGTTCTGTTGTTAATAAATCAATTAAGAGCCTGTTTTTCCTTAGCACTGCATGCTGAAAATACTGAAGGCCTTAAGAAATCTGACCTCTTTTTAAAAGAATTTAGAAATCTAGTGAACTTCAAACCTATTTTCTTCTGCAGGACCTATCAGCAATGATGAGATAAAAACCTCTTTGCCCCACCATATCCCTTCATCTTTGTAACTTGCACATTTTATACTGCGCTACTGCCTGCTGACAGGAACAGAGCAAACATTTAAGTTCAGAAAAACACAGCTATCTTGTTGGATTATATCACACACAGCTTGCTAAAATGTATAATCCCTGAACTGTAAAAGCTTCCTTCATTTACATTGTTTTTGACTGGCTGAATCATGTTGCTGTCCCCTGAATACAGCTGTAATTGGTGCTGGCTGCAGTCACACCAGATTGCAAGGGCAGAGAGATACTAACTCTGGTTCATTAATGAACACAAGAGGCAGGCTCCAAACACTTCCTGCTACAGCTTTTGATAGGTCTCCTATGGCAGCAAGCACAGGAGATAGGCAAAAACTGGAGGGGATGTAACCTGCTCCCCTTCTCCAGTCTAATAATTTGCTGTTTAAAAGATATAGTTTGTGAAAGATTCTCACAGCTGAGTCTCAGCATTTTAACATCAACTTGAACAAAGGAAGCTCTACTACAAAATTTGACCCATAAGGGCATCAGTGTAAGGAACACACCAGAAGTGCCAGAAGCTGTCAAATCAACCCCCTCTAAAAGTACATGCTAGTCTCAGTCTCTGAGGTCAGCTCCTTCCTGATTCTGGCCAAGGTACTTGCTGAAAATTATGCTGCTTTGTTATTACATTTGTTATTATTTGTTATTAAAGTGAAGTGAAATTTCACTTGCCCCAGCTCTAGAAATGGCTCATAAAGCATGGCATGGTAGGAGCTTCAAGATATCTCTTCAAGAATAGTTACCAGCACCAACCAATTATAAATCATAAATCTGTTTTCAATGCTTGTTAAAAATTAAAGCATCACTGTAGCTGTTCAGAGACCCTTGTCTTCTATGCAGAAAGCCAAACTGGAAGGAAGATAGTTGATTAAAAAAAAAACAAAAAAACTAAGTGACACAATAGGCATGACAAGTGGTTAAAAGTGCCTATTTTGGATCTCTTCAAAAGCCCACACTTGAAATTATAAGAATAAATTTTCCTTGCTCTCTCCCTTTTAATTAAAATTTTTGTGGAGAAATTTACAGAAAGAAACTACAGCTGAAGACCTGACGCCACAGAAGTCAGTATCAAAGCAGCATGGAGAGAAAGAGTTCATCCTGCAAGTTCAACAGTGAGTTCCCTGCAGTACAGGCCCAGCTCATAACTGGGTCCATAGAAACACCATGGCCTCAAAAGCAGTTTCCTCCACAGGGGCACAAACAAATCAAATCCCACCTGACTCTATTAACAAGAGGGCTTTAAGATCTAGAGGCAAGACTTCCAGCTTAAACAAAAGTACAGGGAATCTATGCTGCTGTCTTCCTAAGGTAAAAAGTTTAATTTTTGTGTATGGCAGACAACGTTTCTAAATGCTGCCATCTGCTAAGTACAGGGATAGAAAACAACACTGTGCTCTGTGGTTCTTGCAACAATTCACTTTTGTGAACACACACATACAGATGGCATTAAGCTATTTATTTAGGATAAACTGAGCAGCTGAACAGGTGAGAATTTAGTCATCTGTAAACAAGTAGGACTGGATGGCAGCTCTGTTTCTAAATACCTCCATAAGTGATCCTCTAGAGGAGCTCAGTAAAGATTTTGTGTGAAGAAAACAGTATTTAAACTCTTAAAAAATTTACAGCTAAGTTCAACTATTAATAAACCTGTAGAGCCAGAAGACTTAATTTCTGCCAATCCCTTTTTATCTCAAAATGTAATAGATTTCTCATGAGTGAAACTTTACTTCCAGTGGGGTTGTTATAGCATCTCAGTGAATAGAAGAACTGCCTAGTTTAGCACGGTATGTTCTATCAGCAATTCAGAATTTACAAAAAAACTTATTTGCCATTAGGTGTGCTTAGGAAAAAACCCAAGCCAACATAGAAGTCACATATTTGTTTTCATTTTGGGAGAAGGACTTGACTGCCAGCCTCCTGTTTTGTTTAGGAAAGACCTTCCTCAGCAAGTTGGATGTCTACAGATCAGGAAGGCTTTCAAAGTCCGCTTTTAGGAAAAAGACACACGAGAAAAAGATTCTCATCTACAAGTGATAATCTTGTTAATAAATGTTAATGAATTTGCTGCAAGAAAGGGCACAACAATCGTACAATTCAGTTGAGAAGTTGACAGAAGTTATGGATTTGGAGAGACTGAAATTCAAAATTCTGAAGACTTGATAGCAGGACACTCAGAGGCAGCAGGTGCCACCCACTCATTGCTCAGAGCCTGAGTATGTGGTTTTACATGGTTTTATTCATGTGAACTTGTAGCTGTGGGCTTTTTTACACTTAAGAAAGTGTTTCAGCTTTATGCTATACACACATTTTCTCACTAAGGAACCATCAAGATACTTCTACATTCAGTTTTTCAGCTTTTCCTGATTTAAAGTCATGCAGTGGATGTAAGTCTAAAGACAAATGGATTTGACTTTGTTAGCAATCTTCCACTAACTCCCCGAAAGCAGCATGAACCTAGAACTAAAGAAAGCCTCTAGACTCAATGCTTGAAGTTTGCTCTTTGACATGAAGAGACTCATTCATGTTCTAAGGCTCTACTTGGAGAATGATGGGGTAAAGATGAAGCTTGGGTTTCCCACACTCTCATGTTCTCAGCTTGCAGGATTTTATCCCATACCACAGCACTTCCACAAAGCAGCTTCCTACTCCCTCCAACAACACACCCACATGCCCATTCATTGCCAATTGTTTCTTCCAGTTTATTTTAAACTAGACAGCAGCTTCCCCTCCTAAAACTAACCACAGCTTTTCTTGGAAGAGAAGCAGTACTACTATAATCACATACAACAGCAAAACTATTGCAAGATCTGTCTCAAAATATAAATGAAGCTTTCCTTAAATAAACATCAACTATTTTAATTTCTTGTGACTCTATGAACTTTTTAGTCATATAGCAAAACATGCATCAATCTGAAAGGTTAACAGTTGCTGGAGGCTTAAAGAAATCAAGAGTTAGCCTTAAATGATACCTCTTTATCTAATGCTGAGGGTTTACTTTGTCTGTCTTCAATAAAGCTGCAGATACAGCTGCAGGGAAAAGCTGTGTTATTACATACAAATCACTATACTTTCAGAGTAAGATATAAGCCCAAGGTAGCTCCCTTTACAATCTTTGTTTTGCAAGATAATGGGTATTTGCAACCTGGTATATTGCAAACACTTTTAAATGTATATTCCAATTATAAAGAAAGAATAGGTGTGCTGAAGAAAAAAAAAATAAATCAGAAACATTAATGTGGGCAGGTTGGATATAATACTTTGTTTATGTGGATCATTAGATTACGAAAAAAACCAACCCAAGTAATGTAATTTATTTTTAATTTTAGTTGTTGTAGTTTAAAGTACGTTTTAAGGTACTTTCTTGTGAATGACACTACCATGATGTTGATTTGAGGTTGCCACTCTTCTTCAGTGGTATCCTGGGTTGGCATCTATACTTCATTCATCTCAAAAACCTACATTTATTTATTTCTGAGGGACAATAGGCTTGAGCCTTATGTCACCAGAAGTGTTTTGCTACTGTGTATTTTTTCTCCTTTTGTTGATGGGAATGTTAGTGCTTCTGTATCTCGAAGACCAATCTGAGATAACTAAAATTGGAAAGGGGAAGAATAGCTGATATACATTATGAAATATCCCTTGAGGTCCTGAGGGATAGCAAGCTGGCTGGAAGCCAGCAGGAGGCAAAGACAGACAACAGCACTCTGGGCTGCATGAACACAAGCAGAGCCAGTAAGCAGATCGAGGGAAGAGATTATCTTACTCTGCTCAGCACTCTGGGCCATATTTAGCCACTGCCTAGCTTAGGGCCCCAGCAATACACAAAATACACCAATAAATTTAAGAGAGTTAAGCAGAGGCCACTGGCAGGATGGGGGCGAGGGTGGGGGAGATGAGTTTATTCAGCTTCAGGCAGGGACAGCTTTGGAGGGACATAACAGCACCTCCAGCGCCTATGGGGATGTCATGGAAAAAATCAAGAGACTTTTCAGCAGTGCAGGACAGGAAGGTGAAAAACAACAGGCAAAAACTTAAACGGGAGAGGCTAAGTCTGGATATGAGGCAAAATTTTTTTCTCAAGAGGACAGTCAGGCAGTGGCACAGGTTGCTTAGAGAGTCTTGGAAGTTTCAAGCCTCAACCAAATGAAGCTCTCAGAAGCTTGACCTCAAAGTTGACCCTGTTGTGGGCAGAAGGTTGGGCCGAGATAGTCTGAGGTCCCTTCCAGCCTTTGATTCTCAGCTTCCCCCACAGTCACTCTCATGGGGTGATCTCAAATATCTTGCATTATACCCAAATACTCTTAGTGCTACAGTGCTATAGAGATACAACTGACAGGATGCCCAAGTGCCTATTTAATCACTTTAAGAGCTACCCACTTCTCAATATACTTTGCAAAGTTTCCCAAGAAACAAGCTTAACTTTAGGATGGAACAAAATCATTCCCTCTCTCATCCCTCCCCACCACCCCCATCAAAAGCCTCCCCATTAAATTTGGCTGTAAACAAAAAGTATTACAGTCCTACAGTTCAAGAATGAGAGTCTGCAAGAGTCATGCCAATGACAAACGCACAACAGTCAAAAACCCCAAATACAAATAAAGCCCCAACAACTCTAGGACCCCAGTTTGGTAAGCCATTCTAATTCTAAACAAGTATGGAATAGACACCTATCTACTTCCATCTTCCATCTTGCATTCATGCCCAAATGTGACATAAAAATCACTTCAAGTGTATTAAACAAACTAGTAAAAGCAGAGAATTTTCATCTCAATTACAACATAATCATTTATAGGTCTTTGAATGTTATAGCAACAACACTGCTCAGACCTCTCCAACTCAGAGGACATCCTGGGAAACTGCTTGCTATATTGCCAGAAAAGCTGTCAAGAACAGGTCACCTGTTCCATGCAGTTCAAAAGTTTTGTGTTGGCTCAGAAGTGGCTTTGACTGACTCCAATGGATGCAGCCACTGACAGCAGGATTCACCTTAGAGATCAAAAGTGGATGCTTTTTTTATGTGAGTTCAGTTTCCCATCTCAGCACAGAAGGGTATTTTCATTTCCCTGTGCCTAAGATGAGGCTGTATTCAACGTCAAGCATTCTTTAGAGGAAAATCTTGGAATAAAATATCACACTTGATTGATGATCCTAATAAGCAAGACTTGACTTCAGTCACACTGTCATAGGTAATAAGATTTTTTCCACTTCTAATCTCCATTGCACATTGACATTTTATTTTTCTGTATTTCACTAGAAGAGTGAGGGCAAGGCTAGATATAAAGTAAAATTTAACTAAATTTTACCACACAATTAAGCAATAAAAAGAAGCCTGAATAAAAGGTTAAAATCACATCAGAGTTGGGGAATCAGAGGGCACAAAACCCTCAGCTTCTCTCAAGCTACAGAAGAGTTCTTTGAAAGCCTCTAATTTTTTAGTTCTAACTTAGCATTTCAGTCCATTACTCCCTCTTCAAAGCATTACGAATATAAGTAAGGATCAAGAGGGTCTTACAATTCTCATAAGAGACAGTCATGTAGGATTGTATTTGGGTTCAAGAGAACTTACTTGTGAAATCTCACACGGCAAGTTACCTCTAACACCACTCAATTCAGCCTACATGCTGTAATTTCTCTGCAGATCTTGGCTTAGTGACAATGCACAGTTTGATGAAGGTAACATCAAACCAAAACTCAGCATTGGAGAAGCATCTCCACCTTTCATTGTAGATCACTGCCCTTTAAAGAAAAAGGCTGGGGTTTTCTCCCTGTTCAAAGCAAACTAAATCCCAGAAATCCAACAAAGGAAGTGTTTCTGCATATAGATGCACTTTGCATTCAGAACTGTGACAATAATCTACTTTTTCCAGTTTCCATTAGCTCTGCTCTATTATAGTGTTGAAAGATGGAAAGAAAGAACAAAACTATATGAAGTCACTTCAGGTCACTGGTGAAGGCTTTGCTGGGTACTAATAATTCTATTTCTAATAATAGCTCTATTTCTAGTAATAATTACCAAGGTAATAAATAGAAGAAGCTCCACAACCCAGAATACCATAAACCTCAAGAAATATAATCAGATGCCTAAATTCAACATGAATTAAAGTATCCAAGTCTTGTCTCTGTCTATAGTGTAGCCATCCTTAACAAGCTCACTTTACATATTGAGAAAAGTGTATTTTATCTAGAAGGGCACTGAGTAAATTACACATCAGCTAAAAATGGAGTCCTCATGCTTGCCAACAGTCTCTGAATTATAGCAACTTCATCCAACTCCCTCCTTCATACCTTATAAAATTTTTATTCACTTCTCATGAACTTTCACTTGACCACTAACAAGTTCACCCAGAAGAACAGCAGCTTCATCTGGGTGGCTCACATGCGACTACATGGTTTGCAGTGGAATGTTTCTGGCCCACTTGCTCTGTTGCCAGACAACACAGTACGACAGCTTGTATTGCAAGGAAGTGTGTTCTAAGTAAAACATCACATTTCGTCGCAAAAATCCTTCAAGTTTAGAATAAATTCTACCATGCTAGATGCATAAAATCCGAAGAGGCTGCCTGACTACCTCCCAGGCTAATTACTGCAGAAGTTTCATGGAAAGAAAGCCCAAAATTACTGTTTCTAAAAATGAATGACTGATGTGCTTTTGCTCTCCCTCTCTCCTTGGTTTCCACTCCATGACCTAGAGATGAGCGGAAGGTACAAGCTAAAATGCAAACATGAACCCTTGCCACCAGAATTAACTGAAGTCTAGATTTGCTTTAGAGCCCTATCAATTCCTAACAGTAGTTTGTGGGGAAAAAACATTATCCTATCAACAGGTTACATACAGATTTGCAGTGCTGATAGATTTACACCAGAGATTCTTGTTCTATCCATTCCCATACATTTCCAGCATTTGTTATATTTTCTTGGACCAAGCAGAGTTAACTCAGCTATCAGATTAATACAACCTCATACCAAGCAGCAGCCTGAAAGCACGTAAAACTAATTTAGTTTTAGTTTTAGTTTGTTAACTGACCCTTCCCCCCCAAAAAAAAGTTAAAACAAGGATACCAGAGGTGTCAGGACAAAAGCCAAACTCAGCTTGCAAGCTAGAGAAGCATGAATCGGTTTATTTACCCAGGAATCTGATGAAGATCAGACACAATTCATACTGATCTAACAGAAAACTGTTCTGCGTGGTGCCATTTGCTCATCATTTCACCAGATTACTCTGGCATGGAAGTGTTAACTTTTCCATGGAGCTCTGAGACAGACATGGAAGAACAGAGCAAGTAGAATCCATGAGAGTTTCTGCATTTCCTTCTGCAATTTTACTAAGATGGGATTCAAGAATGATGATGTCCCATGCAGTCAGCCAGTTAGATGATGTAATGAAGCACCACACTTGTGAAACCATCCCCTAGTAAATATGCACTAGCACTAGCTTATGTTTGCTGCCTTTGGTCCAGCAGCCTGCAGGGAGACCACAATAAAAGAGGAACAAACTTATTTAGCAGACAAGAGGATCTAAAATCCCGCTGCAGTTATTTTGCAAACTTCATGGCCTACAATTTAACTTCCTGATTACTCCTTAGTGAGATGTTCTGCATCCCAGGAGGTAGGAAACCAGGACAACTCCAAGTACATGACCTTGTTGGAAGCTCTGGTTATGCGTTTGCTGCGCAGAAGGACACGTGCAGGGTAGAAAACTCTGGTTTTACCAACGTCTGAAGTGAAGTGGAAGAAATCATCTGTTTTATCACAGAAACGATAAACTCTTCTGAAGTTTCTCTAATATATATATTGCAAACTCCATTCTCTGGCTGAACCAGTTTTAAGCCCTTCTTTAAGGAAAAATCTTGAATGGCAGCACAGGAAAAAAATCGCTCCAGGGCATGTATCCAAATCTGTTGTCCAGACAGGCCTATGTACCAGCCAGTATCAGCTCAACTTGGAACAGTCGTAAGTATCTTACCAAATTTTTATTTCTATTAACAAGAGCTGTGAACAACTGTAAAAATGACCACACTAAGACTCTCTTCACCTTCCTGTAGCTTCAGATACCTCCAAGCAGCATTAAAGTCAAACAGCTTCTATAAGCAGTGGAGAAGTAAAGCTATGATGGAGTTTGGAGCCAGGGACATTCATAAAATTGAGGAATAAATCAACACAAACATCACACTGACACAACAAAATAAGAGGAAAAGGCGATGAAGATCTGCAAAAGGTAAAGATAGAAAGAATGGTTTGAAGGTCAATGAACTTATACCAGCTGTTAAGCAAGAGTTAAGAAACACACTTTCAAGCATGGCACAGGGAACATTCTTATGTAGTAATTGCACAAAATGTATTTTCTCAACCAAGTAGGAAAAAAAGTAAGTGACAAGTGCAAGATGCTGTGGTGCTCTTCTTCCACATGCCACTTCCTGCTTTGTTCAACCAGACCTTTACTTTCTTTTGGGTACCAACTCTTAGACAGAAAAGGATGCTGGCAAAGACTTGATAGTAGAAAACTGGAGAGAGGGGAGAAGACCACATGGGAAGAAAAGAGAAAGAAGAAACATGAAGACAATAGAAAACTGCTCCTGCAAAATTACCAAGGGGAAAGAGGAACAAAGTGGAGCCAAGAGGAATACAGATTAGGACAGGATGTTTGACAGGATTGCCATAAAGCATTTATTCTTAACACACTGCAACACAGAAAATCTTCTTCCTTCAGTGCCTCTTTCTACTTAGAAAAGTGGGCATACTTTTATTTCTTAAAGTCGTACTCTTAACCTCCTAAGTGTAAAGTGATAAAAAAACTTCTAAAACTTCTAAAACATTAAACAAGTTTCCAGAACCCTTGCAGTAAATGCACCCATAATAATTCCGTAGTATGAACTGATCTTATCCTTGAGAAAGCAACCTGTACGACATAGCGCATGTTGGTCAGGACAAAATAAGTTCAAAGAACATGAGTATCTCAGACCTTGGAAAAGTTGTTGTAGTCCTACCTGAAAAAGCGAGGAATAAGTTGTGCGGCCTTTTCCTTGTTTGTTCTTATGGTATATCCTGCTTTCCATGTCATCTGCTGGGAACACCAACATTTCTTTCCTTTCCTCTCTCAGTTCAGTAAGAACTCTTTTTTTCCTCCTTCAACCCATCTGTTCTCAGGCTGCTTTAAAGCTGACAGCATAAGGGCCTAGCAAGCCCAAAATTAACAAACCTCACATTGATTTTAGTGTTTCAGAGGAACAACCTGTTTGATGGCACACATCCAAGCCAATATGGATAGGGCTTTGTGAGAGCAGAGTGGGAGAAGGAACAAGAGACTTGCTCTTATAACTGCCTACCAGAAGAGGACTATAGTTTCCATGACCACAGGACAGCTTTGTAATGAGGCCAAATTTTTATCACCTACACACACACAAATGAGCAAGTATTATCAGTGTAGTAAGTAATTTTTACTATGCCATGGACAAGTCTCAACATCCAAGTCATCCTGGAAGATAATGAAAGGTAAGAATGTAATTCTATTTTTTAAATATATGAGTAAGACTACTAAAAAAATAAAGAAGAAATAAAAATAATTAGAAAACTTATTTTCATCATTAGTGCAACCTGTGACTAGTCACAGAAGCCCTTGCTCAGTTGAGCAAGTATAATAATATCAATTTTGGGGTCCTAGGAAACTTCCTGATTCAATTTTAGCAGACACAGGCATGGGCACAAGCATACAATAGGGGCTTAAATGGCAGATGGTATATATATACGTATGTATATATTTTTTTTCTTTTTTCTTTTTTTTCTTTTTTTAAGGAGTAACTACTGTGTCTGTGAAATTGATAGCCAGCTGTACACAGTCCTAAACAAGCCTTCTTTGCGAAAACTGCCTTTCCTTCTTATGCACCATCAGAAAACATTGGTTAACCATGGCCAAGTTAGAAGGATGAGACAGAGAGCTGTGGAGACAGGACTTTGTATAACTAACTCTTTTGGGTTTGGTCTTGTCCCTTAATTAACAGAGTATGCTTCCCATACTCAAAGCAAAATACATAGCTACAGACAGAAGCACCTACAGCTACATCAGTGCAAAGCACAGACCAACAGAAATGCTGCTGTCAAGCACTTGAAATTGATTGCATAGGATGGGGAAAGGCAGCTTGTTTTTAAAAGAAACACCCTATATAGATGCTGGAGTAGCTCCAACCAGATCCCTGGGGCTGAATACCAGGTTGCAGTTGGTGTCCTCCCAAAAAATTGTCACCTATTTATTCTCAGGTGCTTCAAGACCAGTCCACAAAGAACAGTGAAGAACAAAGCCAGGAGATTTGCTTGAAAAACATTAGTGCAGACATCTATAGTTAGATTAAAAATGCCTCTGAAGTTATTCCCTGCCAGAGAGAGAAAATATCACAGGTACACTGCTTCTTATAAACATAGTCCTGAGGACCACTATGGCATCTCCTAACTTTGCTCTAACAAGTTGCAATTTCACCTGCTGATATGGTCAATTGTTTTCAATTCCAGTCTTTGTAGCTCCTGTATTTCTCCTGTTCCCCAGGTTCCTTTTGATGGCTGGGGCTGTATCTGTCTGAACTAGAATGGAGCGCTCAGTCTGCAGATCTGCAGACAGATTAGGATGAGGTAAAAACACTATGCCAAATTGCTCCATTTCACTCAGGTACTTTAACTACTGGGAGGTCTAGAAACTATCCTCTTGAAGGGCCTCTCAGCTGTAACAGAAAGCTGAGAAGTGTTTGCTCACATTTTGCATAGGAGTAGGATACTGTGCTCCAGAACAAACTGCCAGAAACACTTGAAGCTGATGAAGTTGGTGTGAGGCTCTTCATTGGTTTTATGCTAAAGTGGATGAGAACTGCTTATTATACTACAGCTGGGAGGTACTTTAAAGAAACCAGTATCTTCCATGAAAGGCTCTGTAATTGAATGGGAACACTCCAAAGCAGAAGTCCTGGTGTAGTTTCAATGGGAGAGTTCAGGTCTCTTGCAGCCAGACTGCTCTGAGACCTGAACCACTGCAAGGCAACTGGAGAAGGTCTTTGGAGGATGCGTCAGATACTTAAGCCAGATGCAAGCCAAATCACTAGTGTACACATATCCATATTGTGTCTCAAGGCAAAGTCAGACAGGTCAGTTTGTCACCAAAACGCTTGCTTCACCTCAAAAAAGAGTGCTCATGCAGTCCCACGTACCACTAAGTAGTGACTTGAGAAGCTGCTCCCACAGCTTCTGCTGTCATGCTTCCTTTTCAACTGCCTGGCAGGAACAAATACAGTTTCCACCTCCAGCTCAGGCTTGGCAAATCCTGCAGTACAGCACAGCTCAGCACTTGAGCTGTTAGGTGGCTGAGCCTGTATCGTGTTAGATGCATGCTAAGGATGCTAAGCCTGAACCATAGCCACAGTCCTGCACGACCATAAACATTCTCCACATCTCTTTGCATCAGTCTCATCTTTCATTTTACCTTTTTCCTTACTTTATCCTTACTTTATCCTTCATATTCCTTTGGAATCTCACCACCTGGTTTCCTTCTCAGTATTGCAGTAAGCTCTGCTCTAGAGTTTATTTTTCAGGCCTCCTTCCCAAAGCTTGTATTCAAAGAGTAACATATTTCATGCAGCCCTTTGCCCTGCATTACCAAGCAAAGGATTTAAATGGAATGTCAAATGAAAGAACCTTTCCAATCAAGAAAGCTGAGCAGATGTTAAAAAAAAAAAAAAAATGTAGTCTTATGAGCCAGAGGGCATTAAATGAAACAATATTTGATCTCCAGGCAACCCAGGCTTGTTCTTCTTGCAATTTTCTGCTAACACTTCAAATGACCCCTTGGGAAAAATAAGGCTTGCCTGGCTCTGTATAGTTATAGTGTCCTGACTGTACAACTGAATATAATTTTTGTTTTAATTGGTTTATAGCTGATCACAGCTTAACTTTAAAATACAAAATTATTTAAATACTAGCAGCAGTCTGGAGTCCTACATATGCCAGCATATGTGCAACAGCATTTTCCCTGCAGCCAGCAGCAAGTCTGTTTGTGCAGGGAAGATGACAGATAACAAAATAATTACTTAATGCAACATAGCCCTGAAGTTTACCATTTAAGTATAGCTTAGCTCAAGGGGCTCCAGTTCCCTGTCAACAGTGACAGAAAGATTTTTTGATCACTGGAAATTGTTGGGTTCATACATGTCAGTGAAGGCAATGTGATGCTGTCCCATGGTTAATAAAGCCCTGTCTCAAAACTTGAGCTCGCTAAGGATTCACAGACACTTCGGTTATGTGCTCAGCCATAGCAGGTTTTTACACTAGCAGAACATGTTTTACTGTATTATCAGTGAGCCAGTAGGAAAGTTAACGAATGCATTCCATCGCATGATTTTCCATTGTTTGCTGCTTTCCTGAAATCATCTTCTGCCACTTTTCTGCTTAGAGTGATACATACAGAATCTGATGCTGTCACATGATTTCACCCTTGAAAATCATAGGCTTCCTGTCTCCAAGCTTCTATTAGCCTTGATGATAAGTAATTTGCTATATCAATGCAGTTTTGCATTAGTTTTAGTTGAAATATTTCTTAAAATGATACACAGATTATGAGAACTGAACAAGTCAAAGGATATTTTCGCCCACATTTTTTAAGACAATCAGAGAAAAGCAGGCTCTCCTAAGAATCAGTTAAGTCTCATGTGAACTTGCGCTTTGCTAAATAGATGTAAGTATGCAACACCTACCAAATTACTACACATAATGAGGCTTTTGCTGTTCTGCTCCTGAGGAGATGAGATATTCTTATCACACTCAGCTGATTCAACTATTCATCGATCTACCAGTACAAAATAACATTCTTCAAAAATGTGCAATGAAACGTTTGGAACAGAAGGCAATCATTAAGCTTATTGTAGAGCACAGGGATGATGCAGGATTTTAGAGACGCTATTTTCCCTATTCTATTTCATTTTAGGATAAATCAGAATAACGGGGAGTGGAGGAGGGTATAGGGGGTCAGAAGAGAAAATAATGAAAACCTTGATTTACTAAAGCATGCAAGCCACAAAATAAATTTCTTTCAGTTTCTAAAATGGCTTCTTTGTTTCAAATGCCTTTGTCACCAAAAAAAAACCCCGCTTGTTGTGATCTGACTGTTGAGTTGACTGAATTGGGACAAAGGTGTTGTTCTTCCCTCTCCCCCATCGCCCCCATTCTGACATACACTTTCGCTACCCTCTTTTAGACATTTTAAAGGAAATGGTAAGAAAAACAGAAACGGTGAGGACAAAGGGAAATATCAAAGACATGAATCCTGGAATAAACTCGGAGCAAGTGTAACTTCAATATACAATGACCATGTGGGGGGACGAAGGGGAGGCAAGGAAGAAGAGAGTGTCATGTAATAAAGAAGTCATCATTCTCGCGCGCACACGTTGGTGTAACCGAGATGCACAGTGCCCAGGGCAGGTGCGGCGGGACAAGTCAGGCCAGCGGCCCCGCGCAGGGCGGGCTGCGGGGCAGGCCAGGGCGCGGAGTCCACTGCGGAGCCGCAGAGCCGTGCGCCTGGCTGCCGCCCAGTACCGGCCTCCTTCTGCACAATTATAAAGGATGGGACCGTTAGAAACAATAAAAATGAAATAAATTTTTTTTTAAATCAACTGCAAATACCCCAAACGCGCAAACCGCTCAGCGCCTCCAAATTTCCTTACGCCGAAAGGTCTTTCCATAAAGCGTCCCGCATTCAGAGGGGCAAAACTTCTCTCGCACCACCGGGCGGTGAACGGGGGAGGGAAGCGGTGCAGGGAGCTGCGATGCGATGCCCGGAGCCGCCTCCCGTCGCTAAGCGACCCGCGGGGCCGCCGCCGGGCCCCGCCGCCGCCGCGCACTCACCGCTCCGCGCCGCTCCATGCCCGCGGCGCAGCGCAGCCGCCGTCCTGAGCCGTCCTTCCTCGCCGGCAGGGACACGGAGCTGCCGCCGCCGCCGCTGCGATCTGGGTCACCCGGCGCGGCGCCCGGCGAAGGTGAGGAGGAGGAGGAGGCAGAGGAAGGCGGGCGGCCGTGCCGCCTACCGGCGAGCGCGGGGGGAGGCTGCGGCGGGGCCCGAACCCGCCCCGCTGGGAGGGGAAGGGGCCGGGGACCGACGGGACCATCGGTGCCCGGCCCACAAGCAGGATGCACCTCTCACCTCCCTCATCGAGACCTTCCTCCCACCTCGTTCTGCCCGCGCTTGCCGAGGAAAGGCGATACCTGTCTGTGATTCTGAGGAGTCCAGCCACAGTGGTACGGTTAAGGTCCTAAGGAAAGCGGGGAAACCTCTCAAAGGTGTTAAGGTCCCGGCTAGCTGGGGTAGTACTCAGTAAGCCAGTATCCTTCCTCCATATCCCATCCCACCGACCTGTCAAGCAGTTCAGTCCTTTCTCCCCCAGCAGTATATCCTGAAGGCTTTTGATCTTCAAAGTTTAAAGTCAGCTAATCGGGATCATAGGCATATCATTCTATTTATATAGCTCTCCCCTCTAGGAGAATAACAACTGTTGTCTGCAGCATCCCCAGAATAATTTAAAGTTGCCCAGTGCCAGTAGGCAAGCAGTCTGTGTTTCATTCATCCATACTGCTGCATGCATCTGCCCAGATGTTCCTTTGAAGTTGCAAGCAGCCTGTCAGGCCACATTGGCATCCCAACATTAGCCAATAGTCTCATGTTTTCAGAAGTCCTTTGAAAATGCTAATTAACCTATTTTTCCAAGTGTTCTCTATGCCAAATTTGAAAACAGCTTTCTGCATGCCTGCTTCAGGGACATGATTTAATTTATTCTGAATCTCCTTTTTCAGTCATTTTGATCCCATAATCAACTGTCACATTCAAGAAGTATGGTGAAAACACTTGGGTCGTTGTGTTAAACATTTAACAAGTAGGAAACATTGTTAATGTCTTAAGGCAAAGCAGACTGGTGTTTAATTATCCTCCTAGCTAGAGGTACCAAGTCTCTCTCCCACCTGCCATCAACATGCCCGATGCACCCAGCTGAATGGTCGGTATCAGACTACAGCTTTACCACCTCATCTCTTATTTGCATCATGCTTTGCACATTGAGGTAATCTTTCAAGTTTAATTCCATGCATCGATGCAACTAGAAAAGTAGCTCTTCCTCCTGTCTCCCGCATTACAGCAGTGTTTTTAATTACTATATCACAATGATGTTCACCTCTAACACATCAGATCCTTGCTCTTAGGTCCTGTGCCTGTCAGAAACTTCTCTAGCACTAGGCTAGAGGATCCACTGCAGGTCTGCAGATGTCTGAACAGAATAAACTCTAAACTGGGGGACTTCTCAGGGGCTTCAGGAGCACAGTTCTGTTATGCTTCCCAAAATAAATCTAGGAATAGAGATTTGTAAGACAATTCATTCATAATTATGCAAGATGAATCATGAGCATGAAAAGCCAGATCTGTGCTACAGAAGTAGCCTTATTTTCCCAGATGACATGCTCTTGTTCATAAATATTAAGGAATTCAAAATGTGAGAAAGCTTTATTGACTTGCTCCCTTGCTATTGTGGCAAATTTAGGGGATCAGACCAGTATGTTTGGAGTTTCCAGATGGCCTCCTGCCCATTCTCTGGAATCATGCAGTGGTACATAGCTGTACTGTAGTCATGCAGTGCCATTTCAGATTTGTCTGAATTTTTTTGAGACTCTTGTTGTCAAATTTCAGTTTGATGTACCCATTCATTCCATTTGTTGGTATGGAAGCTACCCAGGTTACTCTGGCTCCTATGTTCAGCATCATTGTTTCATGGAAAGTTGAGGCAATCCAGCATTTTATAAAAAGCTCTTTTGTTTATAAGCAGTTACAGAATATTTTATTATGTATTTATTATTATTAAATATTTGTTATTTTATTAGGCTGTACCCTCCTTCTAACAATATAATTATTTTTAATTTATGGCAAATGAAAGAAACTGTACCAACAGAAGAAATATAGCCTGTACTTAGAAGTGGCAGTGAAATGCAGGACCCCACTAGTTAAGCAATGTCACACTTTTCCAGCAACAGCTCATACAGCCTGCTGTGCTTAATAAAAACCAGCAAGGTCACCTGCATGATTAATTTAGCATTGGAAAGAAGGTGACAGAAGCAGCAGAAAAACCAGATAGCAACATACCTTGCTTAGATATTGGTGAAAAATCAAAAGCTCAACTCCCTTATTATTTTGGATAGAAGCTCTTGCTGTTACAGAAATTACCGATAAAGACAAAATTGATAACAAGGACATGTGCTGTGTCCTTGTGAAGAACCTAACTATTGACATCACCCAGCACTTTTCTCAGACAATGTGCCACCCAAACATTATTAAACGTACAGTAAGGAGTTATATTTTAGTTAATGGTTCTGTAGTATTTTTTTTTCCTTTTCAACAAGTAACATTTTTCATTTTGTGACAATACAGAGGCAACAGAAATACTTTAGCTACACTTGTATTCTTTGACTTAAAATCAACAAGAAAAAGACTGTATTTTACCTAACAATCCTAGTACTGCTGGAATAATCTTAAAAGTTGTAGTAAGAAAGAAGGAAGGAATAGGAAAACCTTCCTTATTATATAAGGAACTTTCTTACCTCCGTTTTCATAATCTGTACTTCAGATTATCAATCCCTCTAATTTTCACTCAGCATAAGCTAGACTACTCTCTCCATAAATGACAAGATCCTTGGGCTGTTTTCAAATTTCTTCACTTGCCCCTTTTGAGGGGATTTGTGTCAGCCAGCAATTCCTTGTGCCTGGCTTAGGACAAGCATCAAATCCAGATTGTCCTGTAGTGGTGAATTATATGGCTCTCACGCACAGATATTATAGCAAGTAGGCCTGTGTGCACACAAGCTCCAGGATAATTTTTTTAACCAATCTCCTAACTATTTTGTTCATTTCCAGTCCCACACTTTGCCTTACTTGTATTTCTTTGACTGAAGGTACCATAAAGTTTAACATGGGAGACACTAACAGAAGCATGTAGATAGATGATGGCAAAGTGAGAGATGAAGTGTGTCAGGCTTACTCACAGAGCCTTTAGAGAGATGACAGCTAAGTGAAGCAGCCAGTATGCTCATTTAGTTTACTCATTTCTTGAAGCAAAAAATTTTGCCAGAAAAGACTTTGTTTACATATGAGTTAAGAGCATTTAATGTTATAATATTTTAATTTAAATCATTCTGGTGGACATTTTTGCATAGAAAGAGTAAAATAAAGTGATGTAGACATGAATTTCAAGTAATATATGCTAGCAATACCTGCTTTATTCTCTTCATAAAAGTCAACAAACTTGAATATGCTGAAACTGTCCTAATAATCACCAAGTATACCAACCATATTATGTCTGTGTGAAAAAGAAAGATTTGCATTTATAAGAGAAAAAATTTAAATCGATTTTGAACAAGGAAAAAACCAAAGGCGATGTGTTTTGGATTTTTTTTTTAATCTATTCATTCATCTTCTGCCATTAATTAGATCCATACTCTGAATGCATGTGCTACACTTCATAGAAGGATTATGAAGTGTTTCATCAACAATGATTCATGAAGATTTACAACCCCTGGTGATTTGGGTAAATATTTATGTAAATGTCATACAGATCAGCAAACTGAGTCACAGACAAGTGGTGTTTGTAAAAAAAACAAACCAAAAAAACCCACTAAGTTTGGATGTATCATCTTTTTTTTTTCTTTTGCCTATTCAGTTTAAAAGCTTACAATTCTTGTTTCCCAGATATGTCAAGTGTGTGCATAGATCCAGAGAAGTAATGAAAACTATATTGCAAGAACAGCAAATGTGGTGACGCAAGCATCAGATCATGTTCTTGTTTAGAAAATTCTAACTTATGGATGAACAGCTATTCTTCTCACAAAGAAAGTAAATTAGTTGCATGACCAGCTTCTAATAAGTTCTCCTGAGATGATGCCTGAAAGGAGATGAAAGAATGGAATCCCAGTCCAAGGAATACATTGCAATATTCCCTCCAGTCAGTGGGGGCACCAAGGATCTCACACAGGATGGAAATGTAACATTTAGGCTCTTATGTAAACACTACTATGTCTTTAAAAATTAACTTCACAGATTGTGTCTGAACTGCAAGCAGTGAATCCTTAAAAATGTATTGATTGCTCAAGTAGACAGAATCAGAGCCCGATATTCCATGATTGTCCTTATGATACATTTATGCCCTGAAGTTATAACTGGAGGAAACAATGGTTCCCAAGGATATGCAGGAAAGCAGACTGCCTGCCTAGTGTAGATATCAGGGAGGATCCCTCTGTGAGGTCTCATTGCTTCCTGAATGCCTACCAAATCCTAATTGCTTGTGACAGAGCTGAGTTTTCCCAGGTTGCTGTAAGGTTTTGACTGTAACCCCAGAGGAGTATAATATACTTCGAACAGTATATTAAAAAATATATATATCCTGTTTGTTTAATGTAAAACAGGCATAAAGAGCCAGAAGAGAATGTAAAGCACATGCAGACTTTGAAGGGATCACAATTTTCAGTCTTTGTGTTGGAGAAAACATATTTTGTGAGACTCTAACAACATTGCCTTCAAGTCTAAACTACGCCATGTGTTGATGGGTTTAGTGATTGAGAGGGAAATCAATATTTTGTATGGTTCTTTCAGTACTCCATGTTACTTTTCTGACACCCCAAAAAGTGTACTAGACTGGTGAAAAATCTCCCCTAAACTTTGCCTGAACTGCAAAGAAAGAGTCACAGCGGCAGTGAAAGCAACAATTCCTGTTCAGCAGAGAATTATCATCTTTTCTTTAAAGCTTGCATGGCATTGGAAAGATTTAAAGCCCTAAGTTGCCAAGATTGTTTATGCCGAGAGAA
This sequence comes from Anthoscopus minutus, assembly GCA_013399455.1. Classification (NCBI taxonomy): domain Eukaryota; kingdom Metazoa; phylum Chordata; class Aves; order Passeriformes; family Paridae; genus Anthoscopus; species Anthoscopus minutus. Next base: position 96,063 of record VWYI01013685.1, on the reverse strand, counting down.
AAATAAAACTGAGGTCAAAACAATTTCATGTGGGACTTTGAAGGCTGAGGACCATTCACTGACAGGTTTTATTTGAGCAGAAAAAGCTGGCAGGAGCTTCCCTGGGAATTTTTGAATTCACTTCATGGATATTATGTTTTCCAGTAGATGTGTCTAGGGAATTTATATCCCTTGGGGTCTTCCTTAATGAAATCAAGAGATCTGTTTTTTGACATCTGTGTCCACATGTTGCAGGAACCTCTGAAGAGCTGATTCTTTGCACTGGTAGTATGTATAATGAAATCTCTTCAGACTTGTAGCATGCACATCAGAATTACAGTGATTTCTCTCTTATGCCTGAAAGTTCACAGGAATTTTCTGAAGATTCACCAGAAAAGGATGAAAGATTTTCTGCTTATTGGGGCCTACAGATTGTGCTCCCAGTTCAAGTGCAATATTAATGGTCATCCAGCAATGTAGGCATGTTTTGCAGTGTGTCTGACAACAGGAGCTAAAACTGTTCCTCTCGGCCTCTAATAAACAGTCTTGAACTTCATTAGTGCAATCTCATGGCATAGCAGAAGTGCTCAGTCCAATCCTAAACATTCACTATCTGGTTTGGTTCTGTAGATGACAAGATCTGTAGCTGTCCCAGTAGAGAACTGGAATCTCCCTGCTCAGAAAAAGCTGTGTCATCCTGCTAAGGAAGCCTGCTCCACAAGAGCATCACACCTGGTAACAGTGGAAGTGAACCTGCCAATAATCATGTGTTTGTGCCAGAAATGCAGTGTTGCCAAATATTATAGTTTTACCATGAGATTTATGCTATTAAATGTATTTCCTAAAGTTCCAGTATACTGAATCTTGAGATTTCAGGAAAAGTGCAGCTTTTTTATTAAAGGAAAGGGGGAAAAAAGTACTCTAAAAATCTTATGTTTGTGGAAAAAAGCTTGAAAAAGTCTGGAGGTATGAACAGAATGTAGGCTAAAGCTTAGAAATCAGAAAGCACACTGATACTACTAGACATTTTAAGTCTCTTGAGAATACAAACATCTTGATCACTAGCATTTGAAAATTCCACTGATTTTAACAGCACCCAGACTTCTCATGTCTCTTTCAGTCTTATGAAATTGCTAAAGGTTGTTTTTTTCTGGCTGCTTTTCTTTTTTTGGAAGAAATATGCAATCTAGCATTGAACAGCACAAATGCAGAATAAAAATGACATGCAGCACAGAGCCAGCCTTGCCTTCTTCCTGAAAAAATATAAGCCCTTGGCATTGCAGAGGTTTGTTACGGAGAGTTTTATTATTGCAAGCAGCAGCAGTTGCACATTTTGAATTTAGGTCAACACATATTTGTCCAATTGCTGAACTATTACTTGAATGCTTTCCTAAAACAATTCATCTTGTGTCTCATCCTTTATTACAGTACTTTTCTACAGGAGTAGTCATGGGTGATTTTGAGCTGGATTTTGTGCTAAGAGGTTTCTTCTTATTTCTGTAACAAACTGCTATCCTGGAATATATCCTATTTGTCATGATTCTTAAACTGCAGTTTCTTATACCAAGAGATTTGATATAGCAAATCCTATCGTCTTGTGATTCCCTTTTAATTTGGTTTGAAATTAATGGAAATCCAGTGTGATCACATTAGTCTAAAGCATGGTTTGGCTTGCTTTAAGAGGGAGTAAGATTGTCTTTCCACCTACAGATTAGTAACCTCTTGTTTGTTGAAGAAAATAGAAGTGTTTACTTGCTATCCTATGAAGTTGATTCTCAGGGACTGACAAATGCCTTGATTCTCACTGGGAATGTGGCCAAGATAAAATAGTTAACAGCATAGCAAATAGTGTAATTTGTTCCTGAGAAAAGTCAGTAAGATTTTATTTTTCACCTATGACTAAATGGGAGCATGATATTCTGCTTTAGAAGACATCTTTCCTCATTATCAATTAAAAAAATAGAGCCAAAGCCAATATTTTCTGATATAAACCTTCTTTTTTCTTAAGAAAACTACTAAGACTTAATATCAAACTAGAATACTTGCTGACACTTAAAACCAAAATATTAAAACTATAAAAAAGGGATTTTTTTAAAAAAGAAATAGTGAGTTTTCTGCTAAAGCAATTTAAATCAGAGATTATATTAACATCAAAGATATAAATGTATTTGAATCCCCAATTCTGTGAACTCTTTTGTAGGCTAGTCAGTCATAATGTTGTTAATGGAGATGTATTTTTACTTGTCAATAAGCATGGTAGTATCTGTAGGAGGAGCCTGTAGTTATCTTATCTAGCATGGGAGGAGAATGCACAGTGCTTCTGGGCTGAAATCATGAAGGGCATAACAGTTCTGGTTTGAAATAAGCTTGTATTAAACCCCTAACCCACCTTTAACTGTTTTCTTTTTAAATGGTGGAAATTTCCTATGTGAGAATGTTGTTTATAGAAGAAAAATCTTGACGAATTATCAGAGGAAATATTATTGCAATATGCATGAAAAATTCTTGACCAATGCTAATCATACAGAGATACTTTAAAAAAACACACAGGGAGTTTGTTCTCCCCCAGAGAACATGCATGTAGAATGGAGTGTACACAGAATCTGGAATGTGGACACTTGAAAGAAACAACCTTTGGGCAGGTATTTTCCACTTGTCAGAACCAATTGGTAATGAATTACAAACTGGTATCATTAGGATCTTCCTTTCAGTAGTTTTCAGGGTTGGGTGGTTTCCAAGGCTGATAGCCTCAGAGAATATTTTAATAGGACAGCAGCTGTTGATGCAGCCTGGTTGCTGTTTCTCCATTCATTCTGGCTCACAAGAAGAGCAATGATGCTATGGCTTAGAGTTCACAAAGGTTCACAAACAAGCTCTACACTATACTCTTACTAGGTAGGTAGCAAATATTCATACTTTAAATGTAAGAAAACTTAGGCAGAAGACCTGTGCTATCACACCACTGCTATCCCACTGTGTGGGTCAAGGACAGAGAGTGACTTAATACAGACTGTGGTGGAAGAAGTGGAACCACCCTTCTGAGCAAGTACTTTCTACCTCCCAAATATTACAGGCTGGTAGATATGCCCAGTCAGCCTCACATGCTTAGTGTGCTTGTACCTTCTGTACATGGAATGGCCGTGTCCCTGGCTTAGGACATGGTATACATTCCAAGGGAAAGAGAAAGGATTGTTTTGTTGTTGTTTCTTGGATTTTTTGTTGTTTTCTTCTGGGTAAGCACAGCCATGAATAGAGTTCTCCACAGTGTACATCTGGGAAAAACTTGAGGAGCTGGCTTCAGTCTACAGGTTTACAGGCTCATCATTCACCTTACATACCACCTGCCTGGGAATCCCACACATAATTGATGCTGAGAAAGGTTACATACCCCACAGGAGGCTGAGGGGGGAAAATAAAAATAAGCTTGGTAGTTAAATGCAGAGAGAGAGAAAAAAGCATTATGGTTTAGGTAATAAGATGCAGTGAGAGATAGAATATTTGTCAGGTAAACAGAAAGTAGGCAATCCCAAATTCCAGCATTTTGGATAAAGAAGGGAGAAAGGTTATGTCTAGTGGCATAGTATGAAGCTTGGTTACCCTATGAAGAAGAAAAATTACTCCAAGGCTTATACAGTGTATCTCTGATTTAAGGGACCACTTTCTCCACAGGGAGCCAGTGAGGTGTGGAGATGCTTCCTTTCAGTGAGGCAGGCCTCTCACTAGTGTAGGTTCATCCATAGCCTTAGGGGTGTTGCTGGCCAGGTTAAGAGTGTGCAGCAGAATATTTACATACAGCCAGAGACTCAGTCTTCACATGGCCTTGTCTGGACTGGCATGGTCTTATCTTCCTCTGTCCCTAGTGCTTGCAGCGTGCCAAAGGTAATGTGATCAGTGCTGGCTGTGATGGTAGCTTGTAGAGGGGATGGCCTCTTCTGGTGAGCGCCTGAGCCTGGGGGAAACTGTGATGCTGTCTTTGATCCATCCTGGCCTGGCAGAAGCTGTCTTTAACTTGCATTGTGGATATGGCTTCCCCCATCTTGTTTTGGATCCCCTGTGCTGGAAGAGGCCCCAATGAAGGGATGATGGCAGGTGTGGGGCTGAGGGATGGTGTCCTACTGCACACAGGGTTAAAGTGTTGCTTTTGTTCTGTGAGGACTCAGAGGGAGACTCTGTGGAGGGAGAGGAGGATAGCAAAGAGCTGAATCTATTTGGATTTGGCATGTGGAAGCATGGAGTGAGCAGGAACAGGAGGTGGCACAGTAACAGAAAATGGGTATCCATGGAAGATGGTTGTAGGGGGCTGCTCACCCCTTCCCCTTGCCACACCAACTGCCCTGGATCCACCTAGCATGGATGTCCCTCTCCCCAGGACATGGCCATGTGCCACGGAAGAACCATGGCCTGGTTATTGGGAAATCTTAGCTGCTGCCAGAGAATCAGAGAGCCAGTTAGGTTGGAAAAGACCTTTGGAGATCATCAATACCTTTGAGCCAACACTGCCATGTCAAACAGGCCGTGGCATTAACTGCCACATCCAGTCTTTTCCTAAACATCTCCAGGGACAGTGACTCTACCCTGGGCAGTCTATTCTAGGGTCTAATCACCCTTCCCACGAAAAATGCCTCCTAATGTCCAGCCTGAACCTCCTGCAGGTTAAGACTATGTCCTCTTGTCCTGTCACTTGTTACCTGGGAGAAAAGGCCGACCCCCACCTGGCTGCCCCCTCCTTTCAGGCAGTCACAGACAGTGATGAGGTCCCCCTGAGCCTCCTTTTCTCCAGGCTGAACAGCCCCAGCTCCCTCAGCTGCTCCTCACAGGACTTGTGCCCCAGACCCTTCCCCAGCTCCGCTGCCCTTCTCTGGACACGCTCCAGCCCCTCAATGTCTTTCTGGCAGTGAGGGGCCCACAACTGAGCACAGGATTTGAGCTGTGGCCTCAGCAGTGCTGAGCACAGGGGGACGGTCCCTGCCCTGCTCCTGCTGCCCACACCACTGCTGAGCCAGGCCAGGGTGCCATCGGCCTTCTTGGCCACTATGGGCACACCCTGGATCATGTTTAGCTGCTGCTGACCAGCACCCCCAGGGCATTGCAAGCCACTCATCCCCCAACCTATGGCGCTGCCTGGGGTTGCTGTGACTAAAGAGCAAGACCCGGCACTTGGACCTGTTGAACCTCAAAACTTCGCTTCCCTGACCAGTAATAAAGAGACAGCCGCTCGCACTGGTCAAATCCCGCCCAAGACCCCTCGGCTCCGCGGGCGGTGCTATGACCCTGGATCATGGGCGGTGCTGGTGCTGGTGCTGGTGCTGGGTGCCCGCCCCGACATGGCCGCTTCCTGCAGGTAACGCGCCGCCGGGCCGGGGCTGCACTGCCCGGACCTCGCCCGGCTCTGGCTGGAGCCAGGGAGCTGTGGGGGCGGTGGTAGCGCAGGCGGCCTCTGCCGCTGGTTCTCCTCCCCTTCCGTCCCCGCCGTGCCGCCCTGCGCGGGGAGCGGAGCGTACGGTGGCCTGGCCGCGTCTCCGGCTCTATCTCCCTCCCTGTCAGGACGAGGTGGTGTAAGGGGAAGAAGGCCAAGACAGTCCTTACGTCTGCCTCACAGCTTTTATAGCCTTCCCTGTGTGTATTCAGGGCAGAGCAGAAGGGACAGTGCTGTGAGGATAGGGAGGCCCTGGAACAAGTCGCCCAGGGAGGTTGTGGTTGCCCCAATCCTGGCAGCGTTCAATCCTTTGAGAAACATGGTCTGGTAGAACGCGGCACGGCGTGTGGGACTGGTTAATACTTAAGATCTGTTCAAACCCTTAACATTCTGTGATTCGAGGGCGCGCTCCTGTGGTTATTCCTATTATCGTTGCTGTTTGCAGCGAGTGCCCAGAGCCCAGGGGTTTGCGGGGTGTCGGTGGGAGGTTTGGTGCTGGCTGTCCCTACAGAGCCAGAGGGAGGGCACAGCCGCGGGGACTTGCTGATGCCTGGATGTGCTGGTGCCTTCAGGCGCGTTTGGCCAATGCTGGAGCTATTAAATCTCACCTTCGGGCCTCCTGAATGTATTTTCCCCCTCCCTACCCCCAGATGTCTGTGTGAATACTGTGTCTTTATGCGTTGTGGCGTGTCTGTGGCACAAAACCAAGCCGAAACTGAGTAGCAAGGCGCCCAACTTATCCCTGATCGTGGAGCTCCCTCTGCCGGCAGTCGCCGCTCAGGTCTGCCAGATACTTTCGTTTTCAGAAGTGGCTTCTACAGGAAATAAGCTTCGTGCATTGCATTAAAGCTTTACGTTAACCCTTGTAGTAACTTTGGGCCAGTTTTGTGACGTGCTGTAACCTTAGCTCGTATTGCATAGGGAAACCGTTTTTAATGTGTATTTTCAGGAGCTACTTTTTAAAAATACTTGTTGTAAAACTAGGCGGTAACAGTAATGAATGCAACAGTGGATTAACTTTTTTCTTTTGTAGTTATATTGGCCTTATTTTTAAACGAGGTGTGAGAGCACAGCAAATGAAGTTTCCTACTTCTGTACAGCTGAATGTGATTCCTTTATTCAGAGCTCAGGGCAGTCTTGGTTTCTGTGCTTACTGAATTGAGCTGCTGGTAATGATGCACCAGACAAGACGGAGAGTTTAGACCTGGTTCAGACAGAGACCAAGGGAATATTCTGCTCTCTCAGCTATGCAGGTAGTACTGTTTAAGATGCCATCAGGAGCTGGAGGAACCTGAGTGATGTTGGCAAGGAGCACATCAGGAGGGTCATCAGCTTCTTGAGCAGCAGGTTGAGTGTTGTGGGATAGGTAATTTTTGCCAGTGTTACATGCTATTTAGACAGCTGAATCACACCTCAGCTGTCCCTTGTTCAGTTGTTTAGTTCAGGGATTTTGAAAGGATAAAAAGTAGTCTTCAGCTTCGGTTTCTGTGCTAATTTGACAAAGATTGTGGCATGACTTCTTTGATTTTGCCTAGAGAACATGGGTGTTTGTGAAGACCTGACTAAACTCAGAACTACTTTCCCTGGAGATCAGATAGGTCTTCCCATATGCAGAGGTGTAGATGCTGTGGGAGAAGCCTGACCCTTTCAGTTTGAAGTCCTCTGTTCTGCAGGCTCTGTCCTCTGTGACAGAGGTCTGACTGGTATGGGTGATGTGCATAGCCTCCATGCTTTTCCATTGGAATCCAATTTGCTTGGTTCCAAAGTATTAACCTGTTCTGTATTTTTGCTCTGTTTCTGTAAACTCACCAAGTAAAAGGTGTGTCACTTTCCTGTGAAGTAGTTTGGGACTGCCTGAGACTGTGGGCCTTTGTTCACCTGTGTGGGGCAAATAAAGTGGGACAGGCCGAGCCTTTTGGACCTAGTTGTGTAGATGGTGATGCTTAGGGACATTGGGTTTAGTGGTGGACTTGACTGTTCTGGATGAATAGTTGAAGTCAAACATGTTGTGATTCTATGAAATCTTACAGTTGCACGACTTGGTCATAGTAGGCTTGCTGAAGGACCCTGCAAATCAGCTGATTCTTGGAAAGGGTGACTCATTAGATGCACTTTGGAGAATTTACTTAATAAAAGCTTTTTGTGCTTATTTTCATTGGACTTTTATTTTTCCCCCTCTCAGTTACCTTGGCTTCTCGTTATTGTACACTTTTAATGTTGTTTTTCTAATTTTGTTTTTTATGTGTCTCTCACTGTGCTTTTTTTTGTTTAAGCAAGTTGGAGATTTTTTGATCAATATTTAACAGATGAACGTTAAGAGGACCACTGCTGTCTGTGTTTAACACTGCTGATGAAGTGAAGAATCTTATTTTGAACTGTTTTGAGCTACGAGGGAAGAATGTTGTTTTCAAAGAATGAGCTGTGGTCTGTTTGCAAGTGTGGCATCAGGAAGGGAAAATGATTATTTAAGAAGGTACCAAGAGTTTGAGGAAGAGAAGGGAAAAAATCATAGTGTATAATGTAGGGAAAAAGCTCTACATGAGTACTATTGCTTTAAAAGGAAATGGCCGTTCCTTACAAATCTGTAATAGAACTAATTTTGCAGAGATCAAGATTGATTCTATAACCCATTCATCTTTTCAGCCTCTACACTTCATTTCTGAAGTAATGTGAAATAACTATTTTAGTAGTCTTCTCCTTTTTCTGACACTCTGCCCTGTTTCAGTTTGTTACTTGTGAAATTTTTATCTCATGCCTTTTGCCTTCATTGCTTGCATGTGAGCATGGTTCTCTATAAGAGATCTTAGGAAATGTCAAGTCTAATGGTGGTAGAATGGATTTTGGTGCTGAGTAATTTATGAAGTGTTTTTTGGTTTTTGAATTTTTTTGGATTTGTTTTTTTTTGTCAGGCTCAGATATAAATGTGATCTTTATGTGGTCAGATGTGTGTAAAAACTTGAATAATGCCAGGAAGTCAGGGTTCAAACTGTTACAGCCTTGCATGTGCCACCTCAAATTTGATAGCAGGCATCTAAACCCATAGCAGGAGAGAATTGTTGATGCCCACCATGCCAGTAACTTGCTATGTTTGCTTAAAATAGTTCTTGGCAAGGGTTTAAATTCATTTAAGACCACTGTAAAATTGTGTTTGAGGATGGAAGAGGAATGGTAGGGGGATGAACTAGTAAATGGAAAGGAAGGGCAAAAAACTGAGTCTTCTTTGGCAGCATTTATTGTGCTTCTTTTTGGAGGATTAGAATCTTTTCTTTCCACAGAGTGCTTTTGCCATTCTGATTCTCTTGAAAGATTTTTCGTGTGCAGTGCAGTTAAAGGCTGTGCAGGTTGATGATGGCAATGCTGCAGCAGTCACAATGAACACATACAGCTCCTGTGCAACATTTCAATATTTTATAACAATTTCACTAGCATATGAGTGCTTGTTTAAAAAAAAAATCTTGCCGAGTCATTCAACACAAAGTTGCAGCAAATACTAAAATGAGGATTTTTTTACCTTTACCATTTTTTGTGGGTTTGTATGATTTCAGTGTAGTGTTAGACCAAAAGTGGTAAAAGATGCAGCAAAACCTGGAGAATGGCAGTGACCTTTAAGTACTCACTGTTTGGTAAATGCTGTGTTGCCATGAAATTCAGTAGTTAATATATATACATATATATACATATGTACACAGTTTTCTGTTCTTTCTCACTACAGAAATGTGATTTACATTAAGTTTGGGAGGTGTCATATATGAATGGAGCATCCTAGTTGCTTGCTCTAGGATGTATTGTACACATTTTTCTCCTCTCAAGAAAGACAAGTTTGGCCAAATGTCACACTTAGTTGCAATTAGGTAAAAGGACCCAAACATTTCATTTCCACCTCAAGCATTGGGTGAGGCATGAGAATAACTGAGAAGCTAAGACAGTACAAATCTCCTGGCAGTTCCACACATAATTTTTTTTCTCATATTCTGCTCTGGAGAGACTGTAGAGAGAAGGAAATTAGCTGAAATTACTGTATGAAAACAGGAAGGGCAGACAGGTTAAAACCCACAAATGGATGTAGTGATACTGTGAATGTGAATAAAGCAGTGAAGAGGAAGAGAAAAGTGGAAAAATGAAATCAAGCATCATAGTAATCTTTTAAAGCTTTATTTTTGGGCGAGATACTTTTCAAGCAGGACGCTCACTATGTGTTTTTCCTGCTTTTCAGATCATCAGTATGGAAGCTAAAACCAGTGAAGATCATTTGAAAGTCCAGAAAATGAAGAAGAAGGTATTGAGGAAGCAGGTCAGAGCTCAGCATACATTGATGAGACATGAGGGCATAAAGTGCGCCTCCCATGCCACACAGGTGACTGGTAGCTGTGGTTTTGATGGTAGTGTTAAAATGCTGTTTATCTGTGTTCTCTTCTCACATGTATCTTGTGTAAAATGCAGTTCTTAAAAATGCGTTTCCTAAGATTGAGGGATTTCTGTGCTTCTTTCATTTCAAAGCAGAACTGTACTTCAGCACTTCAGTGACTATGGAGGGACTTTGATGACCTTTATTTTTTTAACCTGAAACAGTAATTGCTTGGGTTGAGAAGGAAGAAGCATTGGAAATGCTATTGAAGTAGATAAACATTTCTTTGCTTTCTCTGTGATTTCTTTTTCTTTCCCTAGGATTTTAACTTTTTTACCTTTATGTCCTCCAGAGTTCTGTGTCAAGTGTAATTTGTCTCATCTAAGTTCCCCATTAAAAAATAGTCTGTCTTGGAAATCTTTTCCATTTTGTTTTTCTCCTCTAAACAGATTAAGGCTTTGGTTCTTTCATTTCTGTAGGAATTGAACTGGTTGGCTGACTTGCAGCTGTTTAAATGGGGACAGTTTTTTCTTTCCTTACAGAAAAGAAACCTCGCAGAAAGCTACTTAGATTTTTTATTTGTAGTGTTCTGCCACAGTAGAGTTACAGCAGATCAGAAAATGACCTCACAGATAATGTTGTAGCAAAAAGTGGCAGGAACTTGCAGACAGGAAGTTAGAGTTTCTAATTTCCCTCTCTCATTTATGAAGAAATAAAAGTGGCTTGAAACACTGTAGAGCAGTATCATTTACCTTGTGCTTGTTCATCCTGATCCTGCAAATTCTTCCCATTCATATATGGAAACATCAGTTAGATCTTTATACGTTTTTGTAATAAAATTTGGTTTAATTTTCTGCTCGGATTTCACACCACATGGACAGATGTTAATATCTCAGCATTCTTGTTTATATTGTAACTTCTTTAGAACAATGACTGTGCTTTTTTAGAGTTGCTTGGAAATGGATCTGTAATTTGGGACTTGTTCCCCTTGAGACTGTCCCAGGTAACAAATTATCCATCTAATCTATCCAAAGAGTAATTCTGGGGTCCAATGAGGTCCTTATTGGTGACAGAACATTTGAATATGCAATATATGAAACAAAATCATAGTGCTAGTTGTAAACTTGTGTCAGGAATATAGAAAATACTTCCAGGCTTTATGCAAGAATCTGACTATCTCTAAATTACATCATCAGTTGCTGCATGTGCTGCAGCAGTTGTGTGGTGGGATTTTTGTAAAGTGAAAGGAGTGGTTTGAACCTCTGCATGTTCTTCACACACATGGGTCTCTCCATCAGTAACATTCTAGAAAACTGCAGTAATTAATATGGTAAACTTTCAAAAATATGATCCATAGTGGACAGCCTGATGCAGAGCTTCGAACAGATGTCAAGAGAGCCTTCACAATAGACATAATCACAGCAGTGCTCAGTGTATAATTTGTTTTTTTAATGACCTTCCTCTTTGATTCTAAACCTCATTTTCTTTTTTTTTTTAAGAGAAGTGAAATGCTGTCATTTGAAATAATTGAACACTTTTCCCAACTGTTCCAGAAACCTCCAAAATTATGTGTGCCAGTGCCACTGTTTGCTTGCAGTACACTTGGCACACACATGCTGCTTCAAAGCGTGCATTGACTGAGGAGGTGTTTCTAACAGAGGTTGCAAGACTTTCATCCAGACTGTGTGCTGGGCTATCCAAGGTTGCATTAGCTTTGTATAACAAGCTCATGGAAATGTAAATATCTTGTTCAGAATACATAAAAGAGTTCTCATGGGTTTAATTGTTCTTTATAGTGCTGTTCTCTTGGTAAAATGTTAGTTTTAAATGAACCAACAATAGTCACTAATTCTTTTGTTTTTTAATTCCTTTTCAATTAGAGCCTGGTTATTGCCAATGCTGGTCTTGGTAATGGGATGAGTAGACAGCAATTGCTCAGGATACTAGAAGAACACGGAGCAATGGAAACACTCTTAATGCCACCAAATAAACCATACTCATTTGTGAAATATAGGACCATAGAAGAAGCCAAGAAAGCCTTTGATGCCCTTAATGGAAAGGAAGTAACACTGGAAGACTGTGGCCAAAACATTGTTCTATATATTAATTTTGTGGAAAAAGGTACAGTTTTTCTGCTCTCCTATATATCTAGCTTCCTGCATACTGCTCCCTTTGCTTTTACATCCGGGGTTGTAAATACAGGCAAAAGCATGCTTGTTTTTTTAAGTACATACAGAGAATAAAAGCTAGAATCTGAGATTCAGGACGTAAAATAATCTTTGCTCTTTGTATTCCAGGTTAGGATACTCTAATTTCAACTCTATTACTTGGAAGCAAAAGGGAAAAAAAGATTTGAGTAATTTCCTGACCATTCAATACTGCACATGAAGGTTTTGTGATTTAAGGAGCCTGGAGAATCTCTGGACAGTATATTGGATTTCTTGTGTTACCCTAGTCTTGCAGTCTTGTATTCTCTGTCTCACCTCCAAGAAGAAAAATTTGCACAATGAAATTTTTGTCTTTTTTTTTCCCTTCTGCCCAATGTTTTTTTTGTTGGTTGGTTTTTGGCTGATTATAAGCTATTTACTAAAAAAACTGTTGCTCTTTCTGTCACCTTTCATAATGTCTAGAAAAAAGGGTTCCTGGTGTTGGTGTGGCAGCAAATAGCTTTTTTTGAGCTCTTAGGAAATGCAAGCAGAATGTCCCAACATCAGCGATGTTTTATGTTCACCTGGGTGTTATTCTGTACTCCACATTTGTACATACTTGATTACAGAATACTTTCTGTGGAACTAATCTGCTGATATGGCAAATCACTAAAATTCTACAAAATTAAAATGAAATTCAGGTAGAACCTTGAAGTAATTGGGAAATTCTGTTTACCATTATTTTACAGGAAAACCACGAATGGTTTTGTGTTTGAATTGTGTAAAGTCTTGTTTATCTTACACAGTAAAATTTTTAGAAAATGCTTGAACGATGCAGAACTTGGGCCTTTCTCTGTTCTGTCATGACAAAAAGAGGTCATTCATTCTCTAAATAAGACTACAATGAGGGCTCCATTGTATCATTAGACGTTTCTACAGCTGTACTGTATTCTCATACAAAGTAATTATATCCCCATAGGGCACACAGGCTTTATTTTCTCTAAAGAGTGACAAAATCTCTTTTTTTCATATACCTCAGTTTCCTTGCAAAATGCTGTTCCTACAAGCTTGCCTCCAGGCTTAGTGCTAATTGAAAAGATTATTTCTCCAGAAGAAGAACGGAGGATGTTGGAAAGTATTGACTGGGAAGGAGATGAAGATACTCAGAATGGTGGGTACAACTATAAGAATTCAGACATTTTATACTTTTATGCTGTTTTTTCCCTGCAGTTTCAAGGTACAGGAAGTCTACATCTTGGTAAATGTATTGTCAGAAATGATTGTGTTTGTTCTTAGCATCTTAGAAATTGGCTCTTACACTTCAAGTGATCAGCTCCTTGAGGAAAGTGATCTGAATTGATATTCTAGAATGGATTTACTTGAGTAACAATCCTGCATCTGGAGACAATTAAAGTATTTTTTATGTGTTTTGTGCCAAGCACAAGACTGTTTGTAATTTCATGTCCAACTGAAGAGCTGTGTATTTTTTTATGTTAAAAAAATAATTATTTTAATACATTATGGATGCTTGCATGCTTTCACTAGAGCTTGTGGAGTTAAATCCTTTAATAAATGAATTCTTGCAAATCACTTCAGAGTTCCTGTGTAAATTTGTTCCTTGAAGGAATGCAAAAGGTTATGTTGACCTTAGCTAATGTGTAACTTGGTGATTAATGAGAATGACGACTCTTTATGTATCTGTTGGGTATTCATCAGGTGTAAATTCAGAGATCTGGGCAAGAAAAAGATGCATTAAGCATAGCTCAAAAAATTGATATTTCCTGCTTCTTGCATATACAAAAACACCATCCCTTTGACTCAAAACAGCAGTGAATGTGATGCCTGATTAAGTACAAAGGATAATAAGCAGAAGAGTGTCTTTGAAGAACGAGGGTCACATAAACTTTTTTAACTGCTAATTAAAGAATGGTTAGGCTTAGCAGGTTGGTTGGAATAGGGAAACATAGTATAATTGCCTGCAATGTCTCATGTAGTCTTATGTAGTCTAATCTTACTTTAAAGTTATGTGTTTTTACAGCCAAGAAGACTTTAAAGCACAGAAGAGTAAAGCATTTTGGATACAAGTTTTGCTACGATAACAATAATGTTGATAAAGACAAACCATTACCTGGAGGTGAGAACTTCCCTATTAAACTGTGCTTATTTTGCACTGGTGTTTGAGCCATTATGTGAAGCCTTTAAGCCTCACTGAGTTATGGCTGTGGGAATGGTTAAAGGAGAGCCTTTGCTGTATCTTAAGCGCACACAAAAGTGCTTTTGAATTTTGAGATTCATTCCAGATTATTGTTCGTGCTTTGAGCTTGTTGTCCAGTCACTTATAGCCAGAGGTTACTGCCCTTTGTTGAGGTCTGGTCAGATAAGGCTTTTGGGATTTTAATTGTCATTTCTTTTTAGCTTTTTGTTCCATAAAACAATTAAGTCTTAGAAATTGCATGCTAATTTATTTGGGGGGTGTGATGTGTGTTGCTGTATATATTTATCTCCACCAGCTTGAAGCTTTCTGGATGCACGCTGAAATAAAATTTCCTTTGCTCTGAAAGCAATTTTGTAAAGGTTTCAATAACTCTTATTTGGAATTGAAAGCTGTGAGTCAGAGCAAAGCAAGTGAGTCATCTTACAGACGTAGATTTAAAAATAGTAAAATAGGAGAGTTAAATTCCTGTAAAACTTGAAGATGTTCAAGGTGATGTATGTATGCTGGGGTGGATGTAGCATGCAGCAGAAAGATTCTGATTATATTAAGATTTTAACTGTGAAGGTATATCATTGTAAGAGGATTGATATGTGAATCATTTTCTGGTCTCACAGACTATATTATGTGTGAGAAAAGCATAAACACTTATTGGGAGAAAACAAGAATAAAAATCAGCATATTCATGGAAGGGATAGTAGTAACATGTTTGTTGGTGTTACCTTCAGCAGAATTTTTCAGTCAAATCCTCAGGTAAAATAGCAAACCGAAGCTTCAGTGGAGGACTAAACCTTCCATTCCTGTTTTAAGACCAGCTTAACTTCAACAGATTTTTAGGTAATACTTAATCCAGTAACAGATTTCCAGGGAATAAATTTTTTAGAGAGCTCTCTGCACAACAGACTGTCTGCATAATAATTTTGCTTCTTGACGGCAACTTTTTTATTGTAATTTGTGTAAACTTAGCTTCTGATTTGATGTGGTTTTATTTATGTTTGCATTTGTAAGGAGTAATCTGCTTCTGAGTGCAGAGGCCTGGGAAGAGTGGCCTTTCTAATTTTGAAATCTTAAAAATATATTGAACTTGAAGATTAGGCCCCCAATTCTGATGTGTGTGTTAGCAGCAAATGAAGAGTAATCATCATTAAAGACAGACTTGCACGTATATGAGGCTACTTCTATGTATTTTCCTAGTTGTATTTATTGTAAAAAGCTGTCCTGTCTTGTGTACTGTTCTGTTTCTGTAACTAGGTCTTCCTGAAGTTTGCAACCCGTTCTTGGAGAAGTGTTTAAAGCAGGGATATATCAAACATACACCTGATCAACTGACTGTAAATCAGTATGAGCCTGGACAAGGTATGTTTATTTGTCCTTCAAAAATTTTGATCTATTTGTTTTATATAGTGGTTTAACCCTGGTAGGTAATGAAGCACCATGCAGCTGCTCACTCACTCCACTCACTGAGGTAGAGGAGAGAACTGGAAGATAAGGGTGAGGATATTCACGGGTTGAGATCAAGACAGTTAAGTTAAAAAAAAAAGAAACAAAACAAAAGAAGACAAGTGATGGAAAAAAATCCTTGGCTACTACTGGCCAGTCAATATTTAGCCAGTCCCTGCATAATGACATCCCTGGTAAACTTTACCCTTAGTGTCATTACTGAGCATGATGTCATATGATCATATGGAATATTCTTTTGGTCATTTGGGGCCAGTTGTCCCGGCTGTGTCCCCTTCCAGCTCCTTGTGCACCCCAGCTGACTTGCTGGCCGGGAAACGTGAGAACCATAAAGGACCCTGATGCAGTGTAATCACTGCTCAGAAAGAGGTAAAACATCCATCCGTGCATTATCTACACTGTTTTCATCACAAATCCAAGGCATAGCACTGTATAGGGAACTGGAGCAAATGAGCTACATCCCAGCCAAACCAGTACTACTTCACTAAAAATCAGGAGAGTATAGCATCTAACTGTGAAATGGTGTAGGGGCAGGATTCAAGCATCTGCTTGGTGTATTTTCTCCATGAGATGCTTTGAATCAAAACTGAAGTCTTAATACTGGTTTCTGCACATAGGAACTTAGGTTCAGAAGTGCAGTTCTTGATACCACTATTATGGAAAATGGTTTTTCAGTCCAAGGCCATGATTTGAAAACTATAAAAAGATACAGGAATAAATAGTCATATTTGGTCTTCTAGTTAAGTGCATTTTTTTACTCCAAAATTGTATTGCTTCTGTAATGTGCATCATACAGTCCCCAGGAAATGGCTCCTTTTGTTAGCATATATGATATAATGTTAGTGCATGTGATATATGGAGTCTTAAGTATGATGCAAGCAGTGTTCCCTTATCTTAGAAATAAAGAATTACTGTATTTTTGTAATTTTTGCCAGACTGGAGGCTTCTGAAGAAAAGTAAGCTTCTAATCACTCTTCTAGGGAATAAATCATGTGCTGTATTTTTTGCTAAGCTTAGTCATCATGGTTAAGTATCTGGCTCGATTTCCAGGGTGTGTATCTCATTTGTGCTTAGGAAGAAAGAACAATGGCTTCACTCTCAGAATTAACGTCTGACAGCAATTACAGCGTCTGCTGAACAAGGGTCTGAAAAGCTGATCCTATTTGTTTGTGTATCTGACGATCTGTTAAATTGATAGAGTTGGGTACTTCTGGCTGGAACATCTGAGGAGATTAGAACGGTAGATTTCTATCAAGAATGGAAGCAGTTTTCTTTTTTATTTTAAATTAAACAATTT
>VWYI01013685.1:32844-73399 GCA_013399455.1 Anthoscopus minutus | reverse complement strand
GGCTCAGAATTAAAGAGGAGGGGGCATCCTTGACCTCTGCCTAGCTTCTGTTCATCTGAACACTTCATCTCTTAGCCTGTGGATCTTAAGTGCTTTGATCTATAAAGAAAACCTGTGACTCTCTTAAGCCTTGAAAGCAGAACAGTGTTTCAAAGAAAAGCTCCACCAAACCTTTTGAGCAACCTTTGAATATGGTCATTCTAGAACTGATAGAAAGAGGTATACTGCTTCTGCTCATCTCTCAGTCTGATAATTGACCTATTTTCTGGCACTTTTGCTTCTTATCTGTTGATCTATTTCCAGTCTGTTTTGGCTGATAGACAGAAACCTGTAGCTGATACAGCAGCAGCTGTTTCTGTAATAGCTGAGAGATTTCATGAGAAGCCTTTAGAAAGTCTACACTATATCCAGCCTTTGACAGCAGCTGTTTTGTGTCTTGCATGAGCTTTAATAAGATAGACAGGCACTGGATATTGCTGTGTGGTCCAGCTCTTACTCTGCTTATCTTGGTTAGTTGCTAATTCAGTTTAATTTGCTGTTTACATATATATTGTTTTATTTTTCTTGTAAGGAAAGGAGAAAGCATCATACCTATTTAAAGAATTACTATGGTAGTGGCTATACCAAAGTTTTTTTCTCTGTCTGTGCTGGCAGGATGATAATAGTGGGTGAAATAGTAGTAATAATCATCACTATTTAAAAAGAGGTTGTATTGGCAGAATCCAGTTGTCTCTGAACCCAAAAATGGAAGATACTAATTTTAATCACTACAACCTAATGCTGAGTTTAGAAGTTTGTTCAGATGTGCTAGGATTCCTAAATCTCAGTAGTTTGCTTTTCCAATCTGTAAGACAAGTGCAACTCAAGAAACTATCTTACAGTCATGGATTTTATCAGTTCTTGAAGAATAGCAACTTGCAGTGGTTTTAGCTGGCAATCCAAATGGATGTTATTTATAATTGTATGCCAAGTTTAGTTGTTTTTTCCCATTTAAAGTGGTATTTAATTTTTGAAAACTAATGAAGAGCTGCTCCATGTGAAAGATATCCTGAGCACCGCCAGTTAAATGCATCAGGCTTCATAAATCTATCTCTCCTGTTTGCATTTGCTCTTTATAGGTATGTCCTGTGTGTTTCTTTCTGTTCGTGTCATACCATGCTGGACTGTCACTGAGCTTAGGTGAAATACAAGAACCACTAAAATCAAAGGAGAAGTTCTTGTTGATGTAACTGAACATTGAAATATGCCCTCTGAGATAAGCAACAAAGTGTGCAGCCCCTTCATGAGAATACTTAGAGCAGTCTAACTGCCTCTTTTGGGAAAGGTGGAACATTCTGTTCTGAGTTTTTGTTTCTATACTGAGTGTCTCTTTCACATTTGCATGCAAGATTCTGTTCACAGATACCAACAAGTCCTGCTGATGTTTCCTCCTGGTGAGTTTTTTTGAACCCTTGGACGGATCTCAAAAGTGCAGCTTTTGTGTAAACTGTTTGGAGGGAATCTGTCCTGCAATCAAAAAAACCTCCTTGGTTGTTGATATGCTAACTCCTGTTTTAGCCAAGGGTAACAAGAGCAAGGCACCCACTGTGTGATTGATGTGGATAAGCATTTGTTTCCCAAGTACTCCAGAATCTGCTAATCAATTTCAATTCGTGTTGAGATAGTACAAGAAAAGCATTTGGTCAGAACTATCCCCAGAACAATGATTTGATAGCATTATTTCTCTAGGAGCTTTCTCTGATACCTTCTTCTCAGCTACTTGGGAAGAACAAAATCAGAGCTACGCTATGACACAGCCATATTTCAAAATTTTGTATATAAAAATAAGCTTTTTTTGCTCCCCTTCCATATTGGTGAAACATTACAGTTTCCAGCTACCTCTTTGTCTGAGATCTGGCATTTACTACCAGCCAACACCAAGTAAAGAGCTCTGCAAAGGCTGGTCTCCTATCTCCCTTCTGTTGGATTTATACCAGCCTGCCTTCCTCTCCACAGAAGGAAGAAACTTATCATCCCCCATGCCTTTCCATGAAGCTATTCCCCACTATGCAAAGCCTAGTAGCTCCTACTTCGGTGCTGAGGAAGGAAGGCAGCCTGTGGTTTGATTCGTGTAAGATCTCTGCTCTGCAGAATGTGCTGTGACTTGCTTCTCTATGGTCTGCCAGAGTGGGAAGTTGCCTTACTCCATTCTCTGTAGTGGTTTTATTTCCTGTTCATGGTCCATTATTTTGGCTGCTGAGGAAGAAGGCAGAGCTGTGGTTCCTCCTGGTTCTTACCAGTTCCTTTCTTCACAGTCAGTTGGTTGTTCTTTTTAGCATCCTATGTTTTGTTCGAGCTGTTTAGTGTTGAGAAAGGGTTGTGGGAAGAATGTGCTCTTTGTCTCCTGAACTCCTCTGGGCGGTGTATCCAAAGTCAATGTGGAAAGAGAGATAAAAGAAACTGCAATTAGGAAGAATTTGAAAATTAAATCCACTCAATATCACGCAGAAATATACATAGAGATGCTAAAAAATGTCATATGGTTCAGTTATTTTTGTATGATTGTGAGAAAACTCCTACTGTGGCTGAAATATTTTCTAAAATGTTTACAGTCTGCAGTAGAGCTTACAATTTTCTGATTGAGGTCATAACTGCTAAAAGATGAAGGAAAACTTCCCAACTTGATTCTGTTTTAACAGAACCTTTTGTCTCCAGGCTATTTGCTGTTTCTCTAGTGGGCTTATTTTGTATGCTGAGGCAGCACCATTTCATTTTCAATTCTCAGACGTCTGGCTGTTAAGGCGCTACTGTGACACACAAATACAGATACTGAATTTTTCAGTGGAAGCAAATGTACTCTCTAAAAAGTGTTTTGCTATTCCTTAGCTATTGCAACATATTTCTAATTGGTTTTCATGTGGTAGGAAAAATGTAGATAGGTAACAATCTTGGAAAAACATTGTATTATGGTATACAGTACCACTAATTTTTTTCTTTTGCACTTCATGCCTCCCATGTATCCTTCCCTATGGTACATGAATCTTTCTTCTGTGGTGGTGAGATGAATTAACTGTTTAAAGATGAAGTTTCTATTAATTCCAGTGGAAAGGATATACTTGTTGTAATAAAATTAAAAAAGCATCTTAATAATGCTTAATTTTAATAAAATTAATTTTAATAAAATTAAAGAAGCATCAGATAAGAGACCATTAAAAGCAGTGCGGTCAACAGGTTGAGGGAGGGGATTCTCCTTCTCTACTCTGCTGTCAAGTGACCTTCCTGGAGTGCTGCATCTAGCTCTGGGGCTGCCAACATAAGCAGGACAAAGACCTTTTGGAGAGAGTCTAGAAGAGGATCCTGAAATTGGTAAGAGCTGGAGCTTCTGCTGTGAAGACACGTTGAGAAAGTTGGGATTGCTCAACCTAAAGATGAGAGGACTCTGGGCAGTTTTCCAGTACTGAAAAGGGGCCTACAGAAAAGTTAGAAAGGTATTTCTTGTCAGGAAGTATAGTGACAAAAATGTGGAGTATTGGTTTGATAATGAAAGAGGGGGTAGATTTAGATTAGCTATTAGGAAGAGATTCTTTACCATGAGGGTGGTGAGACACTGGAAGTTGTGAATGCCCCATAAGAAGGGTTCAAGGCCATGCTGGATGGTGCTTTGAGCTGGTGTAGTGGAGTGTGTCCCTTGGAATGGAGTTTGGAATTAGATGTCTTGAAGGTCACTTCCAAACCAAGCCATTCTCTGATTCTATGAAAACTAACAGAGCGTTTGAATTTATATTTCAGTTGGTATTTTTAAAACTGAAAATTTTTTTAGTCAGAATTTATGTTGTCATTCTTGAAATATGCTTCAATTTTTTTAATGGAAACCCTCGTGTTGTTTTTTAGTAGTTACTATTTTCTCGATTTTTTTTAAAAGGATTTTTTATTTTGTCAAGAGGTTCATCAATGAAAGGTACTTAAATTCCCCATGTTATTTTTAGAAAGTCAGTACTTTGCTGCATGAAATGGAATCCTGGTGTCTGCTACCAATTAACAGCAAACAGGCTGAACTGGAGCATTAAGAAGTTGTCATATCTAGCTGTAGCATTTCAGCTGTACTTCAGTTTTGGAATTCAATAAGGAAATTAATTTCATTAGCCATTGATGTCATCTCTGTTGTCATAGGAGCCTATTTTAAGACTGTGGCAAATTTCATGTAGAAGTGCCTAGTCAGTCAATAATAATAATCATCACAAGCAGGCTGTAAGCAAAGAAACAAGCTTAACTTGTTAAGCTCCTGCTGTGGCATATTGTCTCTCTTGGCTTTGGACAGGACTTTTTAATAACAGTAAGTGTAATAGCAATAAGTGTAGCACGCAGGGTTTGAAGTCTGTCTGCATTTATACTATCTTTATACGTCTAAGTGTTTTGCATGCTGTAATGTTCTGTTTCTCTTTTTCTTACCAGTTGTGTTTTGGGAGGAGTTTCTCCACAGAGCTCTTGTTGCCCTAGAGTTGAACTTTTGATGAGGAACCGGCAATTTGGAGCAGTTAAAGTGTTCTGGATACACTTAACAGAGCAGTTCTGTCAGTGGAAGAGTTGTGCCCTTAGCAGAGAAACAAGTAGGCAGGCAACCTGTTGGTGCTAACAGGGGTGGTTCAGGGAAAACCCTGGTGTGTTTGCTGGGGCAGCAGAGGAGTGGTTGGAGGAAACCAAGGTGGTTGGTGCAGCAGAAAGCAGTGAAAGCTGAACACAACACGGTTCCTTGCAGGTGTTTTTGTTCCTCCTGCCCTTCCTGTTACTGCCTGCATCTCTGTCATTTGCGTTCATGCAGTCGGTTGTAAGTCCAGGACCAGATGTTGAGGCCCTGCTTACAGCCTTTTTCTGTAACTTTGTCTGCATTATGAGAACACAGTCATCGTGCTAAGGAAGCAGATGGAAGGAATGACAGAAGAAAGAGATGACATTGTTTATGATGAAAATCAGCAGTGTTGGAATACTGCCTATCCAAATTTCAGAGTGTGTTCTTCCTTTATGGTTGTGTTCCCTGCTTTGAAATAGCATGTATATGTCAGATATGTGACACCTCTGTGGGGTGAAACATAGCAATTGAGTAATTGATAAAGAGTTTTCTTCAAATAACTTTAAAGAGCTGTCTGTGTCATGCAGTGTTTTGAATTATACTTTATGGCCACAGGAGATATCATTAACTAAGAAGATGGCTTTCATTGGCTTTCATTAGTTCTTTGGGTTTTGCTTGAGTTTTTTGGGGTTTTTGTTTTCTTTTTTGGCAGGGGGTTATATGTTTTTGACTGCTAAGAAATGAGGTTTCTTAATGTACGTAAGGAATTTCTTTAAATTCATGCCCAGATCTTTGTTCCTCAATGGATTTCCCCTTTACGTTGAAGATGTAGAGGATTAAGAAGCAGGTCATATGGTAGTTTCTATAGCAATAGATTAAAAAACATGTTTTGTCAGCCCTCATGAAATAGGATGCAAGAATTGGGAAGGCACAGTAGGCATGTTTTGTTCCTGGTAGTTCTCTTTTATTGTAATGGTCTCTGGGACAGCTGTTAGATGCAGGTATGAGAAAGACTAGCTGACCTTTGTTTCAAAACAACGAGTGCATAAATTCAGCATTTCATCCCTTTGAATGACAGGTATTCAACACCACACTGTTTCCATTCTATTTTCTCAGTATGTAGGGGCCGATTACAATAGTGCAGAAAGAGGTTTTAATTAAAGCAGGACTGTTTTAAACAGAGTTGAAGCATCTGATGAATCCATACTTGGATGCCTTATTTAATAACTTGTCAATGGTGTTTAGTCTAGGATTAAGACACTGAAATGTTAGTGTTTATGAGTAGCTGTGCACCTGTGCACTGCATGCCTGAGCTCCTCTGTAATTGATGGGGATTGAGTCAGTCCAGCCTGTAGGGTAATTCAACTCATGCTGAGTTAGACATCTATTGTTACATTTCATAAGTTTCAGTTCCCAAATGGGTTGTTTTAAAAGCCAAGGCCAAATGTAGATCTTGATCTTGAGCTGATTTGCCTGTTTCTACCCTAGACTTAAAGTTGATACTACAGCACTGCAAACAGAAAGCTGAGACCTGAAGAGGAGAATAAGGTTTGATGAACAATCCCTGTGTTTGTAGAGAGTGAGGGAAGATGGTTTTCCACAATATAGGCTAATGAATATGCAGCATGTTTTACCCATGCCTTGAAATACGCTGAACCTGCAGGGATTTGGGCTATTTTACAACAGCCTGTGGGTCTGTGCCACACTAGTGCTTGGTATGAGTTTACACTTTGACTGTAAATATTTCAGGTCCTCTTTCTTGCAAATGACACTTACCTGTTTTATTCCATGTTTGCTAATATTACTTAACCAAAGCCTGTTTTTTGCTGTATCATTGTTTATATTGCATGGAGGCTTTAGTCACTGTTCCTCATACTTCTTCTCCTGTAGAAAACTTGCAGTTAAGGCCTGTAATGGTTGATGACAGAATGATAAATGTACAGGTAGCGTAGAATGGACTTAAATTACAGTTGAAAGGAGTCCTGCTTACATTTTCTTGCAGCCACAGTAACGTGAGAATTGTGTGTATTTCCACAGATATTGGTAAACAATCAGTGGTTTTGAAAGGTGAGATGTGTTTTTTGAATACTGAAGTGTTTCCCTTTCTACTTGGATATGGAAGATCTCTTGAGAACTTTTTTAAGTGTGTAGAAGAATTTCAGATATACCACAGCACCACATAGACCATTGTTACCACATTTATACTTGCATATACATTTGTGCTTATTACAGAACAGCTTTGTCTCTGTTGTGAGGACTTGTTCAGTGGTTTCTTGGACATTTGGTACAGTATTAGACATGTAAATAAAGATTATTTGCTTTCAGGACGTAGAGTAATACATTAAGTGCAAGTCTGAGGAGATGTAAATGAGTACACTTAAGAACTGCTTTCTTATGATGTCTGGGCTTTGCATTTTAACAGATTGAGCCCTCTGGAGGCCATCAGGGTCAGGATGTGTAGGAGTCCTCTTGTGCTCTTCCATTGAACTGTACTCCACTAGAAAGCAAGTGATGCAAAACCTTAGACATTTCCTTTTCTTTGGAAAGGAAGATGAACGATTTGATTGATTTCTGGTGCATTCTACCCTGGTATAGTTGGGTGCAATTCTCTGTATATCAGTGTAGTAGCACGCATGGATGTGAGGAAAGATATATGACTGAAAGAATGGAAAATACAGAGGAGACTAAGTTAGTAAAATAAATTAAATGAAGACTTACAGCATTAGCCTTTTGCTGTCTGTGTACTAAAAGAGTTTGAGCTAAGAGCTAGGGAGGCAATATATTGAAGGATGAAGATGAGATGTTAGTGAGAATGAATAAATTGTTTCTTGTTGAGAACTTGACAGAGTCTTCATCACTGGATTCATAGAGGAACATCAAGGTCTTATGCTTTGGTTAGATAGTGTTTTCCAGAAAGGAGACATCTATGCCTGTTGGGGGAGAGAGAGAGGGAAGCAGTGGTAATGTAACTATTGCCTTTTACTGTAGGGATTGAAAGCCTTTTATATATATATATATTCAACACTGAGTTTCAACACCCGTAGTGATTTGGGAAGGTGCAAAGACTACAGATAATGTCCTGACAAACAAAAGAAACAGGAGAACAAAAGAGGCAGTAGGAACTGACATATTTAAAGGCTTTTGAAGCAAGGAGTCAGCTTGAGAAGACGTAAGAGTGGAACACAAAAATTTATAGCAGCTGTGAGTGATCTTGGAGTGAGAACAACAGCAGTCAGAGGTTGGTGGGAGGGTGCCTGAAGTACCACCAGTGTCTGAACCTCTGCTAAGGCTGAGCAGAGACCTTGCTCAGGATCTGGCATCTAGCTTATTGAGGTGATTGATAATTTCTAGTAACTTAGAGTTGATGAACCTCCAGGGATGAATCCCTTTGTACAAAAAGAGAGTGGTGTCTATTCCAGCCACGCTTGCAGAGAATTAGAAGTTCCTCCATCCAACCATGGTAAGCTTTAAAATTACAGTAGTTGTTCTCTTCTTGTGCACTACCCGATTCTTTTTAGACAGAGGCTGGACAATAATGGAATTTGTATCATGGAGTCAGTGGCATACAGAATAACTAGGAGAGAGAATGGTGTGCTATTCAGTGGATGCACTGAACTCCATTGGCTTGTCAAGAAAATCATAACAAGGTGAGACCTTAGATAAAAAAGAATGAAGTGCTGTCTATATATTGAAATATTTTTTAAGCACTCATATACTAGACTTTGAATAAGAGGAAAAATGCATAGATAATTAAAATAACATAGAGAATTCAGGAAGATAGTAACATGTTGCATGGATGGAAAATTGAATACAGTTTTTGAAGAAAGAAAGCCTAATTCATTAAGCATCTGAGTAACATCACCATAGTGCCTAAGTGGATAAACAGGCTTACAAGAGATGGTATGCTTTGGTATAGATCTGATATGGGGGTGGCCTGCACATACGTTGAGAGATTTTTGAGAAAGGCAGTACTGAAATAGTTCATCATCATGATTGTCAATGCTGCACTCATTTTCTGAAGTATGGCCAGAGAACATGATACACAATGTAAATATCTGCATGTATTAGATAAAGTAAATTTGCTATGATGTGGATTATTCAGGAAAGATAATTGTAATTGCTTTCCTTTTAAAATTCATAATTTTCTGAATCCCAGAGTTTGGACTTTAGCATGGTTTTTGCAGTGAAAGGTGCTGTATATTACCAATTAATTGCCTTGGTCCTGTGTGAGCCAGCACGCTCTTGTCTCTTCACAGAGCCTCACTGTGTTGTTCAAGCTCTGTGTGTGGGCTTTAAACCTCTCAGCTGTCTTTGAAGTAGACATTCTTTTTCATCTGTTTTACATGTGGGAAAATGTTATGTAGGCTGATAATCTGTCTTTTCTTTCTGAAAATTCAGTAGATAATGTCAGAGATTTGAGAAGCATTCCACATTGTACTTTTTTTAACTTTAGAGTATGTTTCGTCTAAGGTAGTCTATTAAGATCAAGTAGAAATTGCATTAGAGACAAAGTTTAGAAAAATAATTGTCAGTCTTCACCATAGCTGTGAATTTCTTATTGACATTGTTCTTATAGCTCAGGTGCATTATTTTTGTTTTGCCTTTGAGTCTACTTATTTGATAGACCAGTCATCCTCCTGCTCCTTCATGAAGTACAGTACCACTTCACTGAAAGGTGGTGCAGACTTCTGCCCCCTGAGGTGTTAAGAATAAGATACTTTATTCCCATTTTATGTTGGTTTATGTTCTGATTTTTGCACTTTGCCATATTTTATGACACAGGAACAGTGTTTGCGATGTAGATGTCTCTTTGCTTTGATGTTTAGCCATCCTTGAAAGCTGTTTACTACTTCAAGTGCACTTTGTCATGAACACTCTCTCTTAAATAACTTGGCATTTAAAGTTATTTAAAACCACAAGTAGATGTTAGCTGTTTGTTTCTTTTAAGTTTTTTTTTGCTATATTCAGGAACACACTTTTTCCATAGTAGAAGGAAAACTGGTAAAAATTATAAAGCACCCGCTGTTTTTATTTTTTGATTGTAATCCTTGGATGATGCACCATGAGCAAGCTGGAAATTTGATCTTTATTGACTTTGCCATCTAAGAGAAAAAAGAAAATAGGTAAAAACAAAAATAGTAATTGGAAATAGCTCCTGTGGAGCAAAGCTGTCATGAAGCAGATTGATTCAGCAGTGGCAAAGTTGCTTTATTGATTGTAAGTCTATAGTAAATTAAAAAGAGGAGCAAATGCGTTAATCTTCTGTGTGCGTGCGTGTTTGACAGTGACAATTGAGAATGCTCTGCCAGGATAAAGACACAGAGGAGTGTGGGAATGTTATCTGCTTCAGACAGTAACAGGCTTGCCAGAGATAAAGACAGTTCTTCAGAAATCCTTTTGGGTTAAATGCTCTTTACTCTGCTGTAAACAAAGGATAGAAGAAGTACTCCTGCTAGGTTTGTTAAGCATTCAGCTGCAATTAATCTAGGTAAAGGAATGAAGTGGAGGAATTAGACTAATATTTTTCAGATGTTCCTTAAATTTTACTCTGTCTTAATTGCAGTGTCAAATTTGTTGTTATATTAACAAACCAGTGCAAAACCTCAATATATTCTAGCTGAGGACCTCAGTGTGCTTCATAAGCAAAACTCAGTTTTGGATTTGGATCTTTGGCTCTTTTAATTACTGCTAATTACTTGATGTCGTTGCCCATTTGCGAGTAAATTAATCCTTTATTTATATTTTCCTTTCCAAATAATCCCAGCTTCTCATAAGAATAAAATTCAGTTAGATGGGGAGCATCTACAGAAACTGAAATTATAGTAGGAAGCTTTCCTTTCACAGAAAAGTAGAGAGCAGGAGCAGAGCTGGGTTTCTGTTCTGGTGAGGACTAGATGTTACCAAGATAAATTCTTGCTTTTCAGCCTCAAATTCTGCACCATCAGAAACTTCATTCCAGGTATTTCTTGTTTAGTTAGTGTAGTTGAAATTCAGCCAGGAGAACATGCTCTTCTGTATTTTCCTGTCACTGCTCCCTGAAAATCCAGCTTCCAGGCATAGTTTTCTGGCCTCTCATTCCCAACACCTCCCTGTAGAGCACTCTGGACCTATGCACAGTTATTTACAGGACAGGGTTTGAGGAACATCTCCTGTGAAGAGACTCTGGGGCCACACAGATGGTCAGCAAAAAGGAATTGGAGATGAATGAGGTAAAACTCCAGAGGAGGAAGGGAGCTGGAGATACTGTTGTTTTCCACTACTTCATATGGAATCACCAGCCTGGCATGCAGAAGTAAAAGGGAACAAAGTCCTCTTTTGGGCCCCAGGTGGAGATGGGAACTGGAAATGGAAGGAACCCATCAGAAGTCTCCTCACTGATTCATGGGTGAAGTGCAGTTCTTTAATATCATCTTGAAGAACAGACCTTTGTAGTTATTACTGACTTAGAAAGAGGCCCAGTGGGATGATGAGATTTCTTGCAGAAAGGAATCTGGACATTCTTGTGTTCAGTTTATTATGCCATACGGATGAAGAACTTGGACTCTGGCTTGTTCCCTCACACCTGTCCCCAGCAGCAGTGAACCAGAGAGGCAAAAGACAGATTGATACATCATCTCACCCATTTCATCCTACCACTTCACTCCTCATTTCTTTTCTTTTCATGCTTTTTCTTTCCTTACTTGCTGGTCCTCATTAGTTACCTTCTGATTTATTTGCCTTGCCAGATAGCTGCATCTTTTTACAGAGACTTGCTGCTACTTGTGCTTTACAGGACAGCATTCCCATCAGGTTTGTAAAGCTCACTGTATTTTCTCTTTCCTCACCCCATGCTTCTTTGAGGCTTCTTAGAAGAAATTGCAAAGTCCAAGTGAAGGAGTACAGTAGCCAGATGCCATTCATCTATTTGCATAGCTATGGAAACGTTTCATAATCATGAATCAGAGTTTTTTGTTATGCTTTATTATTCTCTGATATCTCTCTACCCCTTTTAACCCCACTGTTTGTCACCCTTGTCACTTTTTGCTGTAAATTTAGATAGCTCAGCAGGAGAAGCTGTGTCACTCTGAGTGGAAGTACAGCATAAATAATTCTTTTCCTAAAAATGTAAATGCCATTTTGCTTTGCTTCAGTGTGTACAACATTAAATACTAATTGTTGTTAGTGGCAATTTGTAATGTTTAAGAGTCTTGCTTACTCAGTCTCTGTCATGCTGGGTTTTTGTGCTGAATTACTGATTGTTGCGCCACTATTTTTTCTTTGTTAAATGCATCTATACACAGAAGGAGAACTGCCTAATTTGTTTCAATCTAGAATGCTGGAGTAAGTCTGCTTTTAAATTGCATACTTAGTAGGTTACAAATCAGATGGCAGCATTTTCATGGTGCTAATTCTCCAGTGTACTAGGAACTACTGACTTGAATAGGTTTTGACCACTTTTCTTTTTCAGTAAGCCTTCTGTAACTCATTTGGCTTGCTTAAATGACCTGCTCCTTATTTTCCACAGCAAGACTTTCTCTCATTTGGGAAATGTAAAAGGATAACATTCCTAGCCCAAGCTGAAGCAAAATGTACCACTGCCATCTGGGCTGTAAAATTGGAATAAAGCTGAAAGCGTTACCTCAGTATATTGCTGTGGCTGGAATCCAGATGGCAGATAATAAAAGGATGGTCTGGTAGTTGGCATGTTAGTCAGGATCTTAGGATGTGCTTGTTGTGCTTCAAATTTCCAAGAATGTGGGCAGGTTGGAAATTATTTGTTGCACCTAATACTGCTTATCTGAATATTATGTATCTATTGAGCTAATTGTCTCAACTCATCCACTGTGAATGGATAGGCAATTCCAGAGGGCATAGGGTCATTCCACTTCACTTAGCTCTACATTTTACACTAGGATGAATAACCTCTGGAGAAACTTGTCTCTCTGCATAGACATCACAAAAGACAGTAGCTGATGGGCTTAGTCCAGGTACATAACTTTCACATGGCTTAAGATACAGCAAAGGAGCCCTGTCTTCCTCTCTAAAGGCAGCTGCCTTTAGTTGAGGAATGGCAGTCCTTTCCTGCCTCACAGGTACACACAGAGATTGAACAGTGCTACTGTTCTTACAAAGTTTTTATTGTGAAAAGAAATTGATAAGTAATTTTAATTTTCTCTGTATACATATGACTGCCTGAGATTTGAACATAGTGCTGAAAGAGAGGGAGCTTTAGGACAGGAGACCTGGAGACTTTTTCATCCCTAGGAAATACGTAGCTGTTTCATGGCAATATTTGCTTGGATGCATTAGAGAGACAAACAAAGCTAGGACTTGGGAATACCTGGCTTGCATATGAAGCTGTGTAAGTCATGCTCATTCATGGTGACTGGTTTTGTTTCTTTTTAGATTGTTATGGATTTCAAACACCCTGATGGGCGTACGGTGGCAATTATGTTGCCCCGTTGCAGTTTATTGGTGATGACTGGAGAATCCAGATATCTGTGGACACATGGGTATGTGTAAGAGTCCCTGCATTGCTGATAATAGAGGAATAAGTAATGTTGGTTGTTTGCTTCCTTAATGACATTCTGTATTTAAAATCACCTGAAAGAAATCGAGTTTTGTAATGAAAAAAATTATATATTTAAAAATATTATTTCAAATTTATATTTTATATAAATATAAATTTAAATTTAAATATAAATATAAATTCAGAGAAAACTCACTCTTCTGCACAAATGCTGCTTAGGTTAAATTGAAAAACTTGGGGATTTAGGAAGCTAATTGCTAGTCCCTGAGGTGTAGTTTCCTACTGCTGTCACAAGTGAAGTTTCAGTTGGAAAGCGCTCTCACATCTGCAGTGTGGAAGTTCTCAATGACTGAGCTGGCAAAGAATTGAGTTTAGTGCAATTAGTGTCACCATTCCCTTCCTCTCTTTTCAGCCCACATCTTTTCCCATTGGATCACGTATGCCAAAGGCTTGAGAGAGGGCCTAGTTTAAGAGATTGACTTCCCCTGCACTGAGAGCCTGAGGGTGGCAGAGGGGAGTCTTCCTGAGCTGTTCCCAGCTGCTTTAGGGACACTTTAGCTGCTGGTAAGACTGCATTGAACAGTTTTGGGATGCTGTGAAGAGATTTCTTGAAATGTGTCTTGGGGCTTTGCTTATTGTACAGTTTAAATACATGCTTTTTAAATTGTGCACCACTGGGAGATATTAAAATTGGAGTGCCGAAATTGGCAAAAAGGCTAAAGCCTTGGTGAGCTCTGAGTGTGACAGTGATACATTTCAGGAGTGTATGGCAACCCTGTATTGGACAGAAATGCCCATAGTAAGCATTTCTTCCTTAGTTTAACTCAAGCCATCAATGGTTCAGCAGTCATTTGGAGACACTAAATACACTCTGTGTAAATTAAAAACCAAATCCTTTTATTGGCACAAAATTTTCTGCCTTTTAATTTTGCTGGTTAATATGTATTATGAAAACAGGCTGGATATAAACTCCCTGATAACCTTTCCATTGTTAATTTTATGGAGTTCTTATACCTCCTGTATATTTCCTCATTAAATTAAATAGTTGTAAAAAGCACTTGATGTGCATCCGATGTGCATCAATTATAGAAGCCCAGGGCAGTGAACTCCCTTGTTGTTTGATGTACAGGGCTGAATATGGATATCAGCACTGTAAGCTTCTTACGCTGTCCTGTCAAATACTGCCAGTTGTCTTTTGGAAAGGTTGTGTACAGCTCTGAGAACACAGTGCAGTTTCCATGTCAGTGACATTTCTGACCAGCGAAGCCGGTGGGCAGTCCCCAGCCCCAGGCATCAGGCAGCTCCATGGGCTGTGCTGAGACCAGGTCAGAATATCAGCCCAGGGTCAAGGTGGTGACTGTGCACAGACAGAACTGGGGATGCATCTGAGGCTGTAACTGGAACAAGAGCCACTGGGACAGCCTCCATTTAAACACAGCTCCCAGGGAAAGGAGAGTTCGCCCTTTCTGAGGCCTCAGCTTTCTCCAGGGCTACCAGCTCTGCTCCTTCCAAGCCAGCCCTGGGCAGCCACGCTCCCAGGAGGCAGAAGGATGCATGCTGGGCACTTGCAGTACTGGCCAGCAGCCATTGAAGTTGGAATGGTGTACCTGTCTGTTAAAATGTGGAATGAGATTATTACTTAACTCCCTTGTACCTTCTAGTGATAGTTGTCTTTTGAGAACCAGTGAATAAACTACATTGAAAATTAAGATCCCAGACCTTTTTACTCATGTACAAGCAGTTCCCGTGCCAGTTCTGGTCCACCTTTCCTAAACAGAGTTTTTCTGTATGTTTTAAAAGCAGTACGGGGTCAAGATATTCAACTGGAGTAAGCTTTGCATCATGCCACTGGAATTTCGTATTTTAATCAAACTTAAAATCATCCAACGAGAAGTTGTAACTAATTCACTTGCACGGATAATATCAAAATGTATTTAATAACATTTGTGATGCCTTTTATCTACACCTCAGAAGTCAAATTATAAGAGCACAAGAGTCAGTTTTGAAATTAATCTGAACATGTTTCCAGTGTGTATGTTTGGATGCCAAGGAATTAGAGACTTCATTTTGACCCCATTAACAAAGTGCACAGGAGAAGCATTTTTGTTCAGTTCTCTGTGAAAGAGTGTCATCACGGAAGATGAAAGATGTACTTCCTTTTTGACTCAGAGGTGAAAGTAAAATTCTGAATTTTCTGATGAAGTTCATTAGTGATATATTTCATATTTGGTTGGATAACCTGGCAAAACTCTATTCTTGGCACTGTAATAGTAAAACCACTCTGTGCCAAGCAAGAGGGTGTGCAGCATTTTATTTTTTACATTGAGAAGTCCTTGTAAGAGTAATGAAAGGAAGTGAGACAGGGGAACAAAACCCAGGAGAGACAGGTGATGCACAATGCAGTTGTTCACCATGCACTGACTGATGCCCGGCCCATCCCTCAGTTCATACACTGAGCAGGATGCTCTGTGGTGTGGAATATCCCTCTGGCCAATTTGGATCAGCTGTGCTGGCCATCCTGCCTCCCAGCTTCTTGTGCTCTCCTCACTGGCACAGCATGGGAAACTGAAAAGTCCTCACTTAGACTAAGCTTTACTGAGAAACAACTGCAGCATCAGTGTGTTACCAACAATATACTCATACTAAATCCAAAACACAGCACTGCTGCTGTTAGCACAGATGTTTAGAAGAAAAGTAACTCTACTGCAGCCAAAATCAGGACAAAAATAAATATATTAAAAAGAAATATATTAAAAAAGTACTAGACAAATAAACAATTAAACTTTATGGAAGAAAATGGAGGGAGGGAGGGAAACATAATTACAAGTAATTAAACAACACTTTAATTAGTGCCATTAGTTTATGTATCATCTCTTTTCTCTCTAAAATTGAATAAGTTGAGAACTGAGAGGCATGTTAAATAGAATGTTGTAATCACATTTCTCTCTGAGTGTAAGGATTGCCTTTTTACAAAGATGGATTGGGTTGTTTTGTGATGCAGATTGAATTTTTCCTTTATTTTGTGTTGCTTTATTTTAGGATTACACCCAGAAAATATGATGTTGTTCAAGCATCAGAACTTGGGCACAAAGTTAGAATGATCACTGCTGATGTTGGAGATTTAACATTAAATCGAAGAGAAACAAGGACATCATTTACATTCAGGAAAGTGAGGAGAAGCCCTTGCAATTGTAGTAAGTGCCTTGAGGCATCCTTCAAGTCAAAATTGTTATTTATCACCAATAGGTAGCTTTTTTTGTTTTGAACAAATAATTTGATTACTTTTGGTAATTTTGGCAGTCATCATAGCTATTCCTGGATGGTTCATAGCATATTATATGGCTTGAACTGGTTGCATTCGTGTGGTTTCTGGAGTTTCTCTATATAGGAAAGCATTTGGCTTGCTCCAGAGCCAGGCAAGTAATCTGGAGTCTTGTGTTTCATTGGCATTTAAAGTCCTTAATAATGTAACAAATGAGGAATAACTACTACTCTTCAAGTTTTTTCCTCAGTTTTGATAGTTGGTTGGGTTTTTTTTGAGGGGGCCTGTAATTTTGAGAAAATAGGTACATTAAAGAAGGAGAAGCAGTCATATCTGTCGTGACAGAGCTGTGCAAAGTGCCTTAGGGAAGTAGAGATAATATACAGGTGGCTCAATGATTGCCTGGAGCTGAAGTCCATTTATGCCCTTAGAAAAGAATTTCAGAGGCTGAATTGTAATGATGTTGTGGTCTTTGGCATTGGAGGCGCTATCTCAGTTCTGAGAACATAAACATCATTAACACAGAAGATTAACGGTCACTGCAAACAGCCTCTGCTACATGTGGGCTGGTTACTTATTTTCAGGTCATCAAGCACTTCTGTAGTTTGACCTGCATTTCTGTTTTTAAAAGGTAAAGGAGGAATGACACCTTTTTTGCATTTTAATATTTCACTTTTAATTTAATTTTACTAAATACGCTTAATCAATGAGGACTTGCTTAAAAAATTAATATTTTATTTCTTTTTCTGTATCTAGTTTACCCATCTGTCTGTGACAGCCAGAAAGGACAGCAGAGACTGGTGCAACCTTCATTTCCCCAGGATGAGAGGGAGGCCTCAAAGCTGGAACAAGAATATGTACACAAGGTGTATGAAGAGATTGCCACACACTTTAGCAGTACCAGGCATAGCCCATGGCCCAGAATTGTAGAGTTTCTCAGGTCCCTGCCAGCAGGGTCAATAGTGGCTGATATTGGTTGTGGTAATGGGAAGTACCTTGGCATCAATGAGGATTTGTACATGGTAAGTAGTAGCTACTCTCGTGTTTTCCCTGGTTCTGGTGTTTATTCTGTCACACACTTGTAGCATACTGGAGGTTCAGGTTGGTAGTGGAAGAATGCCAAGAGTAGAAAGCTATTTCCTGATCCAAGATCAGTTATCAGTTGTCTTAACTTTCCACATGTATTCATTATGTACATTACCTTCTTTTTTTCAAAGCCACTTCTGCTTTGTAATTCAAAATGTTAAGAAAAATAGTAATGGGTGCAGCGGATTGAAAAATTGTAATGGATGGTTTAGCCTTTTTTGTCATTGTTGTTGAATGAATTTATTAAATGGTTGGGCAATTTGAATGCTTCCAACAGAATTTTCATTTGTTTGGCGGATGGTTGAGACCTCCGCAGACAACGCTATTTTTCATGACCTCTTCAGTTCCCTGTGGCCTGATGACTCATCTCATTTGTGAATGATGTCATGTTTGACTGTTCCACCTCTGGCTCTGTGCACAGGCCCAGTAAATATGCCAACATAAAACTCACAGGGGAATCTCAACTTTGGTACAGATTTCTGCTCTTCCACTCCCTTTTCTTCACTTTTAGACAGTTCTTTCATAATTCTTGCTCATTTCTTCTCTTTCATTGTCACATAGTCTTAGTCTGGTTCTACCTCTCTCCCTTCCTATCAGGGAGAGATGAAGTATGTACGAATATGAACCAAGAGATAGCTTTCATTGCAAATGTTTAAAAGGCCTTTTTGAGGGAAATAAAAGAAGAGTCAAACTTGCCATTGTTTTAACCCAAAAGAAATCTCCGAGAAGTGTGTGTTACGGTATCTGCTCTCTCCTGTTCCAGGACTGTCTGATTCTTTCACTTTTTGTCCTGTGAAAAACTCTGAAATCCATCAGACTTGAAAACTTCAATGTAGGGCAAAGCATTTATTATTGATAATAAAACTTGGAGTTGTCTGTTTCAGGAGTTTCTCCTGCTATTTATATTCAGCTAAAATGATAAGTTGTTATTTGCAATGCTGTTTGTGTTAGTAAATTATCTCCCTTACTGTACTTATGGGCTAGATCAACATCAATCAATTCATAAGTAGACATCTTTATGCCTGACTGCTGTTGCCTAATTACTAATTTCAGTATATTTCAGTCCTTTAGTCTTTCAGTCCTGACTCCAGTAAGAAAAATTAGCAAGCCTAACTAGAGAGGAGAAACATTTATCAGGGTATCAGGAAGAGTCAGCTGGTCCTAGATTTGGTAAATTGTAGTTGTGGAGGTTTGTGGTAGACTTTTAAAGTGAAATTGTAATGCAAGAGATACTGTGTTCAGAAATTGCCAGCATCAGTTTTCTGGAGCCCACAGTTAACCAGCTAAGGAAAGATCACATTGGCTTGCAGTCAAAGGAAAGCCAGTTCCTCTCCTCTGTTACTTTAGCAGTTACCTAAATTCATGTGTGTCTGCAGGAGAAATAGAAACCATGAAAAATAACAGTGAAAGGGAGGAAACTATTAAAGAAGCAGTTGAAACAGTTGAAAAACAAAATCTGGGAATTGCTTCATTCAGTTGGCCTCCCTTGACATTTTATTTTCCACTGGTGACAACTAGTGGTTCTTAGATGGAGACAGACTCTAGACTTTGCATTTGGTTGTTTTCATGTACAAGTTAGCACAGAGCCTCAGGAGGATGATTAGACTCTTTCTACCAGATTTATTTTTCTGAAGCAGCCAAAGTATAGTTAAAGAAATCCCTATGTATATTGTGTTTACAGGTGTTTTTAAACTTTTGACAAGGTATCTGAAGTGCTGACCATCTACCATGATTTAGTCATGGAACTGAGGGTGAGGGATTACAGAATGTTATATGTATCAGGTGCATTCTTGGGATAAAGGGAGTGCTCTCTGGATGCAGGACATCACTTTTCTCCCTTATTTACTGCTCTTTAGTTAGAGGCATAAAATCCAGGCATAAACTTAGTAAATTCTACATCTTTTTTTGTGCACAGTGTAATGGAGCTCTTAGCCTAGGTCCTGTTGGGAAAGAAGCAATAAAGCAGTGCTGTGAAATTAGGAGTTATGTAGGGATCGAGTAAAGCACTGTTGGCACAGCTCTGTAGCTTGGGCTGTTTTGACTCAGAAGTACTGAAAACTTGAGGCAAGCATTTCCTGAAGGCAAGCAAGATGCTTTACTGTGCACTTTTATGCTTTAAGTAGCAGTGCTAATGGTAGATCACAGGTAGGGTAGCTCTCTTGATGGTTTTAATCTTCAGGTACTGTCTGAAAACGTCTCCACTGTGGTCTGTGCTTTTGTAGTTGCTTCAGTTTCTCTGAATGATTACATGTGGCCTCATCTACTTGAGTATGCTGCATGACAATGAAATGCACAAGTCCATTTGTACTCAGTGAAATTGGCAGTGCTGTCATGGCTGCATTATTCTGACACAGTGAGAGAGCAGCAATTCCATGACCAACAAATTCAGATTAAGGATGTTTCAGCTGGAGATGGAATCCACGTCTGATGTAGGTAGCACAAAGACTGGAGAAAGGTTGAATTTGACAGAGTTTCAGATTACTTTTTCTGTCTTGCCTACCTTGTTGTTGTTTAAATGAATGCACAAGAGTGACACACCCTGTTAGTGTTGTTTTTCACAATTCTCTCCCCTCCCAATCTCGTTTGGGGGGGAAGTATTTTAACAGATTTTATTTAGATGCTTTCAATCTTAATATTCATATCTATAAACAGAGGTTTTATTTTTATGGAACAATGTGTTTCAGCCTTAGCCATTCCCCAGATTACCACAGGGGTTTCACTGATGTTATTGCAATCATCTCATTAACTTCTATGCGCTTTCGCTTTGTCTCCGTGTTTCCAGTGTTCAGGTAGATGTGGTGATGTGTAAGTCTCTTCAGGAACATTGAGAATCCTCACAGGGCTACAGTGTGAATGAAAAGTCATTGAAGTATGTCAAATTTGTGGTTTACATTTTTAATTGAACTGATAAATTGGTGGGAAATTAAGTGGCAATAAGTGAAAATGCCATAGGATAGATATGTTTTCTTTTTGTATAAAGCAATTACTCTACTTGACAGAGTACTGATGATAGGAAAAAAATGTGGCAACAGAGGAGCCAAAATTATTTGCTTTAATACAGACACTCCTATTCCTGTTGTATGTGTCATTCAGAGGTAATTGGTAACGCAATTTATATTTCACAAGACCTTGTAAGACCCGCTTTTGCTCTGAGATGTGCACTTCTGTTTTCTGCATTGCTGTCCCAAACTGTGATTTATTAGTAAACTAGTACTAGTTTACTATAACTGTATAAAAATTTGATTTTTCTAGGGAGGAGAGAGAGTGGATATTTACTGTGGTATAGGTGCATAAAGTTGGATAGGTTTTAGTTGCACTGGGTTTGTACAGATTGGGAATAGATTCCTCTCCCAAGGAGTTCTTAGTAGTGGGTAAAAGGAGGAGGGACAAAAGCCATTAGTAAATGTATACCTGGACTAAATTCACCCTATCTTAGCAACTGAGACAGATGAACCTTTCCTGCCCTTTTCTCTTTTTTAGTGAGTAAGAGATGAGGTGAGGGTGAGGGATCTGGGAAGAGCTTAGAAGTAACTAGGCAAGGGAAGCACAAAACTAGAATGAAAGCTGAATTGCTCAACATAGTTCTGTTGCGTTGTCACTAAGAAATGAACTTCAGGTCTTAGGCATAGCACTCTGCTTTCTCAGAAACTCGGACCACATGCAATTCCAACCAAAACACTACATGAAAGGAATGCTGAAAGCCCGACTCAGATGAATTGTTTGCTGGAATGTAATTTGGTTTCTTGAGCTTCTCATGCTGTTAGTTATAGCTGAGGTGTTTCTCTGGAGAGCAACATAATACCTTTCGGTGGCTGGATTTCAGAATTAAGATGTGGTTTTGTTCACCACTTTGTAATGTGCTGAATAAATCAGGTTCCCAGATACTTAAATGAACTAAGTCTACCAGGCTGAGTTAGTTATAATGAGATAATGTAGAAAGAAAACACATAGTGGTGGGTACCCTCAATCTATCTCTACCTGTCTTTTTTCCAGCATGCAAGAGGGTTTGTCTTTTGCAGATTTGCAGCATTATTACAAAGCAAGTTATATATTAGAGTCTTTTGCCCCCTAATGATCTATACAAAACCAGTGCATGAAATAGATTTTATAAAATCTTTACCTACCCCTTGCTGTAAATGTGGAGGTAAAGGTGCATGGGAACATGAAAGAGCAGGATGGTATTATAACTGCCTGTTATCCATTTCCAGGAAGCCAGCACAGAGCTGCTGCGGACTCAGAAAAGTCACAGGTGCTATATTTGTTTCTCCCTCTCTTCTCCTCTTTAATCTTGGCCTTGCTTGGGTTTTTTGTTTTTTGTTTCGGTTTTTTTTTAATACTTTGATTGTATTAAAAAATGTAAAGATTTGCATTATCCAATGTGGCCAGAGAGGGTGTGGTATGCCAGAATGATGACATAACTCTGCCCCTTTCCTAAGTTTTGTGTTCGTTGGGGTTCTAGTTACAGAGTTACAGGTCTCTGTACTAATACAGATTTCCTGTCTTAAAGTAAGAGCTCATAGCTGGTTGCAGTTAATATTTATCCTTGTAAACCGAAAATCAGTGCCTGAAGTCCAAGTGGATTTCACTCTACCTGTCAGTGGCCACTCTTGAGCTCCTATGAGCCATTGT
The DNA here is from genome assembly GCA_013399455.1 of Anthoscopus minutus. Lineage (NCBI taxonomy): Eukaryota > Metazoa > Chordata > Aves > Passeriformes > Paridae > Anthoscopus > Anthoscopus minutus. Next base: position 51,367 of record VWYI01013685.1, on the reverse strand, counting down.
TATCACAAAAGGTGGTGAAGAGCCTGGTGGAGGTACTTGCCAAAAGTGGGATGTGGGATGTGGGAATGGATGTCTGGAGCAAAATATGAAAAGCCTGAGATACCAACCTCTTTTATGGGAATATTGGAAGGTGAGAAGCAATTTGCTGAGAGGTGGACTTGCTGAGGTAGACTCAAGTGAATAATGAGCCATGCTATTTGAGATATACATGAGAAATTGTGGAGTTCGAGCAAGGAATTGGATTTGGAATGCCAAGGTATAAGAAATGGTTGAGAAGAATCATAGATAATAAGAAATAGAAAGCCTAAAAACACACACATACAGCTTGACTCAGCAAGAGATGTACTAGATTCTTTTGGGTTTCGACACCAAACTAAAAATAATTCATCTGCCTTTTTCTTCTAGAAAAAGATGCCAGCAAAGAAATATCTCCTGTCCTGAGCATTGAAAATAGAGATATGAACTGGCAAAAATTCCCAGCTATATTTTGTTTTAAAAGTTTTGATTATATATTTAACTAGAGAGAGAAAAACATGTTCTCAATTACAGCAGTCCTTTGAACTCTTCTGTAGATTAAGTTTCATCACATCAAAGCTTCTGCATGCTTTAGAATTTAAAGATCAGTTAGTAATGGAATTGGGAAAACTTGAGTTTGGGAGCTCTGCACCTTGCTGTAAATATTTTCTGTACTCATAAAAACCACAAATAGGCTAATTTTCTAGCTGTAAGCTGGTATTGCACCACTAAACTTACCTGCTTTTTGCTGCCTTAGTGTTTTCTAAGTGACTGAAGTGAATGTATTTTGTTTTTTAATGAATGCATGTCTTTTGTAAGTTAGAAAATGCAGGAATGTGGTGATTATAATTATTTTGAAATATCACTTGGAGAGAATTCTAGTAAGTATGCTAAAGTTGCCTAGCTTCAGCACCAGGCATCTATGGTGACTCCCTGTGTTCACCATTTATGCATATATGCATAGCACCTATTGTCATGTTTACATTTAAAACCCTGTGAAGTTTTAGCCTAATATACCTATTTTAGAGCAGCCTTGTGTTCGAAGTGTTCTGTTGCAAGGTCTCCATTTTCACTGTGAAATAGCATCTTTTTGCTTTGGATGTACATTTGCTTTAGAAAGAATGTCAATACAAGTAAACCTGACTTCATAATATTTGATATAATTTAGATGCAAATGAGGACTTTGCAATCGCCATTGTTTGCCTTCGTTCTCATTCTCAGCTGGATTTCATCAACGTACATTGTAGTCCTTTTCAAGGTCATTTTGGGAACAGGGGATTGTGCTCCATTACCCAGCCCCATCTTCACTCTAGGTATGGAGGGCCAAAGCAGTTTTTTCTGGGAAAGCTTGCCATCAGTGGAAGCTGCAAGTATTCTTCTTCCTCCTTCTGCCAGCAGTGAATTTGGTCCTTTGAATGTTATTATTAAGTACTGCAAGCCAATGTCGTAATTGCAGAAGTAGTTAAAGGTACTGGTAATGAGGTGTGCAATCACTAACACGCAGGTTGTCAGAGTAATTTAGAGACACTTCAGTTGGCTGCCAGTGTAAAATGATGGGGATTTGTTTGCATTCAAGTAAACAAGGGCTTCCTTTTTTTATTCATAAACAATACAGTTCACTCAGTGCTTTTAGTAAATGCAAGAAACCAAGGGATGAGCGTGAAGAAAGCAATGTTAGGATTGATCTTTCCAGGTTTGTTTATTCCTAATAGGCAGGATAATATGTACATATTCATAGTTTTTATGAAGGATTATCTTGTATTGTCAGGTTGGCATTTTCACAACTGTTTCATTTACTTTGGATCAAAAGTCAGGGACCTGAGTAGAAGGCAGCTCACTGGTAAGCTTTCAGGAAATAAGACTGGAACAGAATTCTGTTTTTCTTCAAAACAGTGGTAGTAGGCTGAAAGATAAAACTATTTAAACAGATAAAATTTAAAAATACAGTGGAAAGTAGATATATTTTCATTAATCATTGCAAAAGAGATTTTTCATTTTAGTGGTCCCATTGTCTCTTCTGAGTTGATTAAGCAGGGCAAGTTGCTTGCTATTCCTCTTGCATCAAAGATGTTTTAGTATTCTTTCACTGTCAAATGCAGTAAACACTGTCAACAGTAATTATTTAGGATTCTGAACCTGTTCTCTGCTATCTACTTGTTGCTGGTCATTGAAAACAAATTTATTGTTCTCATACATGCCAAGTTTGATAGCAGAGCTAACCTGGTAGCAGAGCTTTAGTTTGAGTATTCAGTGTGCATGGCAGACATGAAAACAAGGGTGGGGCATGCCTCACTATTTCTTTCAGAAGGTGTCTTGAGCAATTTATTGTTTTTATGCAAGCATGTAAAAACACTTCTAGATGCTGATTTTTCAAACTTGGTAAGTTTTGTCTTACTGCCTTTGATATGGACACTGGGCAGGTGTAACAGGCTGACCACTGGGTTTAAAGGGGGGAAAAATATTAATGTTTTATGAGCTATTCTGAAATGGTCCTAGGGGTCACTTTACTGGACTGTACAGATCCTTGGGAAATTACGTTGAGCTTAAATTTTTTGTGGATCGTGATACTGAGGGGTAAGAGAAAGATATCTGAGGACTTCCTCACACTGAAATGACAAAACTTGAGTGATAAGTGAAGCTGTACCATACTTTAGTGATGCCACCAAAGTCACTGGATAATTGTTTACACTTGTAGATCAGCTTTTGTGAATTCAGTATCCAGGTACTTCAGATGTTCTCAAGTTAAAAATGGCAGTTGAAATTAAAATACTGAGGTTAGGTCACCTCTAATTTTGCTCATTTCAAGACACCTTGAATGAATTTTGAAGAAAAGTCAGGTTGAAATCTGATCTGTCTTAAGCTGGTTAAAAATCAGGGTGCTATAATGAGCTGAAAATATCCAATCTTTCATCTTTAAGTCAGCATCAGACTACTTGTTTTCTTTTTGTCTATACCTACATACTCCTCTTAAGGCTATTTTCTCACACTTGCTCTTGTTTTGATTTTAAACTGTGTTCCCTCAGTAGGAGGCTATGATGACTCTATTACTGTAAGCATCAAATGAAAATCATATTCCAGTCTTGTAATTATACTCTCATGAAAAGCTTAATGAAACACTTTCTGTTCTAGATTGGCTGTGATCGCAGTAAAAACCTGGTGGATATTTGTGGAGAAAAACATTTCCAGGCATTTGTCTGTGATGCCCTGTCAGTGCCAATCCGCAGCGGTTCTTGTGACGCCTGCATCTCTATTGCTGTAATCCACCACTTCTCAACAGCAGTAAGTCACTCCTCTCTCTGCTCCACTGTACTGTTGGATTGCTGAGCAGAGCTGCTAATAATAATACAAGCAAAGGCGAGAACAAAATGGGAAAAAATCCAAGGTGTACATTTGGTGTAAGCAGTTGTCAGAGCAGAGTTAAGCTGTTGTGCTACTGCTTCTTCTTAGACTTTCTGTTCACATTCTCCTTCTGCTTCTCAGATGCCCTTGGTCCCCCCAAAGCCTTGGTCCTATGGTTTGGTTTTCATTTTCATGTGCTTGTAATTAATGATACTGGGGAAGGGGGCTCTGCTTTGGGAGTCAAGAGATCTATTGTTTTCTGGCTCAGATCTTGTGATTTTGGGTTTTTTAATCTGTGTCCATCTCCAAACAAAAGGGAGACTACTCACCAGTCTGCTGTATCTCTGGGCTGGGTACAGTTCTCCTGGCAGAAACTGTGCCATGGTAACAAATTTCTAGACCATCTTAGAGGGGCCCCACAGATTTTTCCCTGCCAGAAATGCAGTGAATGTTTCCAAATCCAGTACAAAAAAGTAGAACAAACTCTATTTTGGAGAAGGCTGACATATCTTCAGTCTGTGTGGTCAGAGGACCAGTGTCTTAAGCTGTAAATCTGACTCCTTCAGCTGCAAACTTAGCCTGTGCATTATCAGGTGTAGTAGATTTGCACCTGGGATTTTAAATACTGAATCACCTTCTTGAAAAGGTGTCTGTCTTTTCCAGGTGGGCTGGTATGTCCAAGAAATCCTGCTCAACACAGAACTATTTTCAAACTGAGTGCCACATCTACAGCATCTTTAAATTCCTCCAGGGATGATGAATCCACCACTGCCCTGGACAGCCTGTTCCAGTGCTTGACATGAATGATATTTTGATGAAAAAAATGTGTTTAAGAAAATGTCTTGGCTTGCACACACCGATGGGCTATGCTATGAATGAAAATAAATAGTGGGAAAAAACACCTTCTTTTCAAGATTTATTGTATCTTGAGTAAGGAGAGATTGCTGCTATTCCATTCTCCTGACTTCTTGTTTATGTACTGGCTTCACACTTTTGCTTTTCCTTTCTAGGAGCGGAGAGTGGCTACTATCCGGGAACTAGCTCGGCTTCTAAGACCTGGTGGATCAGCACTCATTTATGTCTGGGCAATGGAACAGGAATATAAAAACCAGAAGTCTAAATACCTTAAGGAAAAGAATGGTAATAAAAACAAGGACAAGGAAATGAATACTGGAGCAGCCCAAAGACCACTTAGTGACCAAGGGCCTGAGAACAGCAGCCAAGACTCAGCATGGTCTGACCAACTCCTTAATGACTCGAAGGATGAAAACTGTGGTGCCAAGCCAGCAGCAGACTTCAGACTGCCTGTTCACACTAACAGAACCTCCTTTCACTCTCAAGATTTGCTGGTTCCCTGGCATCTGAAGGGTGGTACTAAAAAGAAAGAGGAAAGTCTTGATACAGAGTTGGTTTCAGGTAGCTTCAAAGAATCACAAGAACTCAGCCCTGTTTTCCACCGCTATTACCATGTGTTCTGTGAAGGGGAACTGGAAGCAGTGTGCAGATCCCTGGATTGTGTGAGGGTCCAAAAGAGTTACTATGATCAGGGAAACTGGTGTGTGATTCTAGAGAAGTTGTAGCCTGTGATGCTTCCTCTACTATTTGTAGAGTTTTCTTTGTTTTTTTACCGTGAAAGGTATTTCTTGAAAGGTATTTTAATGCAGACTGCAGCTGTTGCCTCTTAAAATAACAGAATAAAGATTGTGTGTTGAGTTAATAACAGTGGCTACACTGTGTGCATATGTTAACAAAACAATGACCAAACTCAGCTATTACCTCTGCAGAATGTTTGCTTTACTTCTCTGAATTACAGTGAAGAGGATTAAGTGGGAAAATAGTACCCATGCAAATAACTAAGGCTAGTTTTGAGGTTTTAAAGACAAAGGGCCTGGCTCTCCCTTCTCTTGCACCATTTTATATTGATGTAGCTGCAGTGCTTTCTCTGCAGTCCACAGCTAATTGGAATGGAGCAGGAAAGGCAGAGGTGTTAGCTATGTAAAATTGTGGATGATCAGGGAGGAAGGAGCAAATAGCATATGAAGCAGTGAAGCTGAAGAGTCAAACTGTTGCCCCAAGTTTGGTCCTGCCTGTTTTGGTGTCCATGAGTGGTATAAGATCTATTTCAGTTGGAAATTTACTCTCTTGGTTGTAATAACGATTTCCTCAAAGGGAACTGGAAAGTTAGTGGGGATACCACAGATGTTTTTCTCTTCCTTAACTCTCAAATACCCACAATTCATGCTGTCCATCCCCAGATTTCTGTAGCTCTTCATTCTCATGTTGTATGAAAGCACCTGTGAAGTGTGAGTTCCAGCCCAGCTGGAACAGCCAGACTAGCTCTGCTGCACAGCTGCATTCCTACGAGTGTGCATTTCTGTGCCTGTAGCACCAGGACTTGTGGGGGTGGAGTGACCCTGAGATCCCCCATGGGGAAAAAAGGGAAAAATATTAAAGTGAAGGCAGTATTGGTGCCACTTTTCTGTTGGGTATTTTAAACCCCTAAATGTTGGCAGTGGAGCAAGTTTTATTTAATGCACTTCAGAAGAGCAAAGGACTGGAGTAGAGGTGAACTGATGCTGGGCCTCCTGACTCAGAGCAGTCCTTTTGCTGTGGCCTGCCAAGCACTAGTGCAATTTATTTGTACAACTCTTGTGCTACCAAAGGAGCGTGACACCTGCAATGCATTTCTGGAACTAAAATAATGGGCTGACTTCTGTAGGGTAAATGGCTGTTGGTGCCTCTGGAAACCAGTGCTGCTCAGCTATGCTGTCATTCCCTGAGATCGCCTCTAATTGTAGCAAGATCCGTGGTATTAGCAGGTCGTGCTGCTGTAAATAATGGCATATAAAGAGAGGTGGCCATCCTAAATCTGTGGGGACTTTGAGGACAGTTTGGCCTACTCCTGCCTGCCTCTCATGTGCAGGTTAAAGGCTGCTGTGTTGGCAGCCTGCTCACAGTCACCACTTCTCCTAGGCTCCCATCTTGTAATGGCGAAAATCCGAGAGGAGCTTGACACCACAATTCACCTGGCCTGTGCTTTGCTTTTTGTCTGCTTCCAAAGAGCCTTTGGGAAAGAAGGTCTCATTCCTCAGCTGCACACATGCTGTCCATGTAGCAGCAACCTTGTCCTAACTGATTTCCTTCCTTTGGACAACAAAGGAAGCACGTCTGTAGCAATGAGCCCTCTTGGGCATATTCAGGGGCTGCTTTGCACACATTCCATGAATATCATGTAGCTGGAAACATGTCTTCTTGCATCAAGGCTGGAGCTGGCTTTAGTAGTGGTACACAGCATTTGGGTGCAGGAACTTGCCCCTTTCCCAGCTGGACTTTGGGACAAGAGCTAGCCTGAACAGCTCCAGGGTGCAATGCTATACAATGGTGGTGTGTCGCTGGTGATAAAGGCTAGGGACAGCCTCTGCTGGGTGTCTGTGCAGTGACTAGCTCACTAAACTGGGCTCCCTGTTATTGCATTCATATAGAATAAAGTAGGAGGACATACCTCTGAAGCTATGTGTCTGCATGGCCCTGCATTTGCTGCTGCCTGGATTCCTGCTGAGCACACAGCAGCTGCTACTGGGTTTGTACATTGCCTGTAGCTGCATTTTCCATAAGAATATATGGTGTTCTGGCAAGGAACAATTACTGCTTGAACATCCTTCTGAAGTGCTGCCATAACATGACCTTGTGTGACAAATTAGGCATCCGGTCTGCAGTTGTGCTTGATTACTCAGTGTACCCTTGTTCTGACTGAGGGTGGTTCAGAGGTGCTGCCTCCAAATTCACTGCTGGCTCTGACTGGACACAAGGTTAAGCACTGTTCTAACCTGGGGCTCAAATGCATCAAGTAGACAAAGCCTGAATAATTGAATGTGGACTTTATGCAACACTGATCTGTTTTCTTGCAGACCCTGTGGCTCCTGTAAAGCTTTCCTGCTTTCCCTTTGTTTCCCTGGCAGCATTAAACAGTGTCATTTAGCATTTCTTGCCTTCCAGGCTGATTAACATCATGTATTGACTGCCATATGCATGAATAGGTCAGATTCCCTCTCACTACCTCTGCAGTGAAGCACCTGGGATGTCTGAGAGAGAAGTCAGATTTTATTGTCAGTCTTTCGGATGCCATCAGTCTTCCTGCAAAGTATTCTTTTTAGCTGAGTCACTGTAGCTTTTTTGATCCATTTCATGCTCGCTCAGAGCAGAAAGTGTCACTCTCCCTGTCCTGGGCAGCCCGATGGTGATGAGTTCCAGTGGGTCCTGGTTCTGGAAGGAGGTTCTGGCATGGGGAACACCAGTTTGGCAACACTGTTTGGACAGGCACATTGGGTTGAACATACAATACATAATTCCTTACTGAAGAGGCTTTTCCTGGCATTTCTGAGGGCTATGAGCCAGAGGACGGTCCCAGCGGCACACCATCTCATCAAAGACAGTAGAAAAGTTAAAAGTACTCTTACATCCTCTGGGGCCTGGAAATGTTAATGAAATATTTCTTTGGTTAAGTCAGAGAGTCTCTTCAGATGCTCAGAGAGGAATCAAGTGGTGAAGGAGAAAATGACGAGGAGGGCAGGTAGATGTTAACAAAATGTGTTGCAGAGATTTACAACATAGAATTACATGCCATCACAGCTGCCCTCTGCAGTACTCACTTGCCCCTTTTTACCTCCTGGAAGTGGTGATGAGATGAAACTCTTTAAGGTCAACAGCTGGGTTTAAATGCTACAAGTTTCTTGGTGCACTGATTTTCATAGTAATTATGTTCCCTTTTTGGCCTAACTGAAAGAACTAATGTGCTTAAATGGTTATTCTTGCAGTCTAGAAAAGACAGGGAAAGCAAAGCTGCATGTGAGTGTGACCTGTGCTGTGAATGCCAATGCCTCTCCTATGCCAATCCTCTGTGATGTCCCAGTCATCATCAAAGTACTTTGGTGTACCTAGGACTAGGGAGGTGGGAATTTCTACTCTGGCCCGAATATGACCCTTGGTTTACCTCTGGGCACATACAGGGAAACATCTGGTGGTGTGACCAGAGGTGGCTGTGTTTGGGGTCACTGTCCCCCTTGTTCCCAGCCTCCCATTCCAGAAATCACCAAGCCACCCCAGGTCAGGTGCCCTGACCCTGCACTGGGCAGACCTGTACCATGTGTTGCACTGTCCTGCCCTGACAAAACAAGGGCTTCAGACCATCCAAGGGCTTAAAGCAAAGGATATGATGAGGTGATTTCTTGTTCCAGGGCAGGCAAAAAATGAAACCTGCAGGACACGGAGAACTTCTTTTAACTTCTTCAGACTGATGTCCTGGTGCAGCCAAGTCTGTGACAAAAACTCCTCCAGACCTCAGAGAGGCTGGTTTTCCCTGGAAGTGCTCAAGCTTACCAGGGAGACAGAGACAGGACAGCAGATGGCAAGGGCCAACATGCCGATTGCATGGCTTTGTTGAATGAGAGCCACAAAAAGCTGAATGGGGGCAACAGTTTCTCTTAAGAGAGCTTGAAGGATTGGCCTTTGCACAATGAGCAAAGGATGAACCCTTTTGCTCTCTAGTGCCCACCAAAGTCAGTCCTCAGCTGGACAGGGTAGAGAAAATTTAATGAAAGGCTCATGGGTTAGGATATCACTGGGGAGAGATCATTCTCCAATTACCATCATGGGCCAGAGTAGAAAAAGGAAAAGTAAAACTAAATCTTACACCTTCCCACCACCCATCGCTTCTTCCCAGTCTTAATTTTATTTCTGATCCTCTAACTCCTCCTTGCAGTGACACAGAGGGATGTGGAATGGGGATTATGGTCACTTCATGATATGTGTCTGCAGCTTCTTCCTGTTCTATACCAGGATTAGGAATCTTCCTCCTCTCACAGAAGCATTATGAATATGAAACTTCTAATTCATGTAAGTACAAATACAGGTGTCAGTCATTCCCTGTATAAAGTGAACATCAATGAGCACCTTAGGGGAACCATGTGCCAGAAATAAATGTCATGCAGCTGTTACTGCATAGAGCAAATGTTCTGAGTTCTGCAGACTATTTCCCTGACAGTACTAGGTAGATGGGGAGCCTTCCCAAACACTTTAATTATGAGAGATTTAGAGTGATAACATTTTCTGTACATTCCAAAATTTTCATGTTTACCAGAATCTAAAAAATAGCCTTTTAATTTTAGAATTCCAGTTCTGTTATACCTATAAACATCACAGAAGGACTTTCCACTTGCAAAGTAAAAATGATAAAGGTTTGTCTAGGAATACTAAAGAAGATTAATAGCTACTGTCTCCAGTGTGCTTTGTTTTTTGTATTCTTCTTGCTGCTACAATTAAGGATTTCTTGTAATTATCACTTTCTGTGTGTCATTATGGTTTTCTATAATTTATTGTGGAGAAAAGAGGGAAAGATATTTCATTCATTATTACATATATCTTTTAGGTGTGTTAACGTTCTTTATATGAGGTGATTTATTCTGCCAACATCAGCATTTGGACCCTTACTTATTATGCAAATAACTTGCTCTGCCTTAACTAGTATATGCCCTCTTGGGGCAGAATCAGAATTGCATTGCTTTCTCTAAACTTTCTCAAAGACCATGCCTGACATCTCAAGTGGATGCAAATGGAACATTTTCCTTCTCTCACCCACCTCCTTAACAGATATTTGCTACAGAGATGCTTGTTGAGTGCAGACAGCTTGTTCCTGTGCCTGATGGTGCTCTCATGCACAAATTTCTCAGCCAAGCCACCTCACTGAACTGTAAAAGACACCAGTGTTGAAGTCTACAACTCAGGTCAACAGCCAGAACCTGGATTGTTTTTATGTGGCTGACATAATTTTGTACAGTATTCCTGTCACATCGCTGCACTTGCAGCAAGCCACCACTGGTGTGCAAATACTGTAAAATCCTCAGAAACTTTGCCAGTATTTTAAGCTATTTTAAAGGTATCCTTGTTTAAATTGGATCAGGGGCACAGAGAGAGTGCTCTGACATGAAACTCTTTTCTACCCCTTAAGCAGGCTATTCCTATGCTTTACCATGCAGTACTTATTCCTTTGATTTTATGAAAGCAGTGACAGGAAATTTCCAATTCACAAGCAAATAAGGTGAACAAATATGGCAGTGCAATATCAGTAATCAGTTTTCTCCCTGAAATACAGAAATTCTTCATGCTATTACTTTAACATGATGACTGACATTAGTTTAGCCCTTTATCCGAATAAAAACAAAAAAGAAAACCAATCTTTGATCACAACAATCAACTATATAGATGTATTTATTCTTAGCTATGTCTGTTTTATATTCTGACTAAAATTTAATTAAAACTATTGAACCAAAGTATGAGACAATAGAATAAATTAATGTGAAATATATATTTTTATAAATGATTTTGTGCTTCTTCAAGTGATGTCTTATTCAGATCTATATCAAAACCAAAACTGATTCCAACGTCTAGAGAGAGTTTAGAAATGACTAACAGTAAAAGTAGTTCATAATATATTGCTGAGTCATCCTCTCTCCTCAGATAGTTCATCTTTGATGCCTTGTGTAGAGCAGAAGATGAAGCACCACGTTTCTCATCACATTCAACTGCTCAAACACTCATCAGTCCTTAATGTTAGGCTCCTCATACACTTGGATGAATTCAAAGCATGAAATTGCGGCCAGGGAACTGCTAAAGCACTCATCTCAGGGAAGCAGAGTCCTTTACAGTATGCTGCAGCTCTCTCTAGCAAAAATTCAAGTTACAATCCGTCAATATCTGAAGCTCTGTTAGAACAATTACAGTGAATCCCACATTCCTGCTATTAGGAGGCAAATCCTGCCTTCACTTCCACTTTCAAAGTTCCCCGGCTTTTCACACTGCCTTTTTCTTCTAGTTAAAGATGGCAAGGATAAGAAACAGAGAAGAGGTTGCTCACTATTTTTTTCCCGCTTGCCTCTTGCTTAGTTTCCAAAAGTGATTTGCTCAGTATATAATCTTTACACATTCTCCTGTCATCTTTAAATCGGCTGCTTTTCCCCCCGCTTTCTTCCTTTGCAAATCAATTTTCTGTGCACAACATCCCTTTCTGAGGACTTGTTTGTATGTGCCATCCATCTTTTCACCTTTATGTACGTATTTCCTCTCTAGTTCATGGCCTCTAAATTCTCACCCACATTAGATTTCCTAATTTACCAACACAGAAATAACTCCTTGACTCATAAGTAATGACATGCTTGAGTCCTTGAAAATCCCAACACTTTATATTTCCCATTCAAATCCTCTCCTCAGGTTATCTATCTCTGGGCCTCTGGTAGGCATCTCAAGCTGGGAAATTTTGCCATAAAGCCCTTAAGTAAGTAGCCCATCTGGTAACCAGCCTGATGCTGGTTTTAATTTATCATAAGAACCAGTCCCTAGCAATTTCTACATGACCCTTTTGTTAAGGGGTTATGCCCTTCAAAAGAGCTTGGTTTCTTTGAGGAATGCTTCCTATTTTTTAAGTCTTTTTAAATTGCCTTTGTAATAATTTCTGCTGCATGTACTCACTTCACATCTCACTTTTCTCACTCTTCATCCCATATTTCGAGGAAGGTTCAGAGGGTGTTTTATTTAGAATTCATCAATGCCTCCCACCAAGTTACCACAATGAGAGGATATATTTCCTCTGGCCCAACTGTTGAGTATGAAGAATACAAAAAAAGGAAAAAAAGTTTATTATCATGCATTCTCCTTGGGTCTCAGGCTGTATGTGACAAGGATGTAAATTAGAAGGTGTTCTGAATTAAAAAACGTTTGTACCAATTTGTTTTAATGAAGAAATGCTGATTATGGAGATGTAGCTCATCTGTATGCTTTAAATTAGAGGAATCACTGAGATTGATCTCTTTCTGTTGATATCTTGCAGATTAAATAAACACAATTGTGCAATCTCTGGTGCTGTTCCCATTTCCTCTCATTTCTGTTACAAAACCTGAAAGACATGGAGGCAGCTTGCAGGCCACAGCTAGATTTATCACTCCAAGGTCCCTGGTAGGAAGTTTGTTAGGATGGCCAGAGTTCTTGCCTTACTTATGTTCTTTCCAAATAATCCTCTCAGTTGAGTCAATCCACTTGTTCAGGCTGATATGTCGAGTAGTCTCCTGGGAGAACAGGCAGGAGAAAACAGTGTCAAAAATCACTTCTTGCCCATCTTCCCTGTATAAATAGCGCTTGGCTTTACAAGGCATAAAGGCTTCATAACAAGACATTATTCCTGTGTGACCAATCCCTTTACTGAATTCAGCATCTTGGCAGGACACCCTGCAGGAATGTGTTTATATCTTGCCTGTCTCAGCAGCTCCCTAAAATGCTTCTGAGAAGAGGCAGGATGAGACCTTCAAACTGTATCATGGGGAAATAGCAAAGAGAACTTGACTAGGGGACATACTATGGTCTCCCATTCTGAAACATCTAGGACAGAAGAGCCCAAAAAGCACACTAAAAGAAATCCAGTGTCCTCCCACTTATGGTCTCTTTTCCAGCTCGGTGGTATCCAGCACAGTGGCATATGCTTGGAGATATGCTTGCTTAGTGTAGCCTGTGTGTTAGCATCAACAAGGGCCTGGAGAGGCCTTTGTGCTTCAAAATGAGGTGAGTAGCAAGACAAGCTGGTAGTGTTGTGCTTGTCAGAGGGATTCCTGTCAAGAGCGGCAACAAAGACAGTGACTTGGGATGTCAGGCATATTACTCAGTATTTATAGCTATTTTTGGGTCAACGGCTAACATTGGAGAAGCTAAGATTGAGAAACTCTCTAAGTATGAATGCTCAGCAGAAGATTCTGAAAATATGAAACTTATAAGCAAAGTAGAAATGAAGTTAGCTTTGAGACTCAGGATACTTAGTCAGTTACTCTATAACCCAAGAACAATAGCCTAGCCAGCTAAAAGAGAATCCTCTGAACTAAACAAAGCCCTTTTGCTGATAGAGAATCCAAAGGTCGAAATAGAAATAAAAGTCAGTTTTGCCACTGATGTTGATTGCCAAAAGCCTGGCCAGACAAGGAAGAATCTGAGGAATGTGAATTCAGATATGATAATGGAGTCACTCCTATAGGCTGTATGTAAACCCCCTTGGATTTCATGTTATATGTTGGTTGGTTAGTGTGAACTAGAATATTCATTATAGAAAGAGATAAAAAGTATTGTAAGACGATCCTGATCCTTGCTCTCTTAACTCTCCTTACACTTAATTCTCCACTCTCTTTGCTCTTTCTTAACTCTCTTAAACTCTCTTTTCACTCTTATTTCCCAACTGTCTTAACTCTCTTAACTCTCACCTCCCTTACCTCTCTCCCCATGCCCTCATGCTCAGCTTTCTCTCTCAGTCTCTGAGCACATTGTAGGCTGAGGCTGGCAGCCTTTAATGGAGCTCTGTCCCTGTTAACAATAAACCATCTTTCCCCTGAGCTGCCTGGCGTGGTTAGAGACCCTGCAGAATCCCTGAGGAATCCCATACAACTGCTACTGCTACATCTGCATCCACAGGTTTAGACAAGAATTGGATATGAAATTGCCCTTCCCTCTAAACACACTAGTATAATACAAAGAAAAATGAAAAGAAATTTCAGGAACTATGGGGTTGCTGCTGAAAGAGACAATTATAAACACTCTGTGGCAGTCAAAGTCTCTGTACAATTATTTTCACAGTGCTGTAGTGCCTTGGAGCCCTTTCCATGGAGCAAAACCTCATTGGTCTCAACAACTTTTTCTGATGAGAGTTCACCTTTTTGTAATAAAGAAGACATGCTCCCAACTTTTTTTATTCTCTATATTGCAGTGAAAAAGAGGAAACTCTCCTGCAATGCTCCACGTGTACAGTCCAGCTGGGACAGTTACTACAGCTGCCTTCAGTTTGCTGTGTGCTGCCCATGTGAGCGTGCATTGGACTGAGCTACAGCAGGAGAAAAGGGCAAAGACAACCCCAAGGTCTCAGGAGCAGCTAAAGACTGTGGTTACTCTGTACAGTGTCTCCAATATCAGTTTAAGGTATTGCTGCTCTTGCAACAAATGGACCGATAACAACTCTGTGGGACTACACTACAGCGTGGCCTCTGGAGCTGGCCTACCTTTAAGAAAAAAAATATGCTTTAATCTCAGTTAAAACCAAAACTAACCCATTGCACTGCATTGAAAGAATCTGTCAAAGAGTATTTTAGTTACTATTGCATTGATCTGATGATAGGGACAGATAAATGAAAGTGCCACGGCTTTAATCCCCTGCCCCAGCCAGGTGATCTTGAGTCAGTGCTTTCTCTGTGTCTCACTTTCAAAGTAGCTGATTTGAAGCTCTCTGACATGTGCAGCTCTGGACCTCTCCAAGATGAGAAGGCACCAGAATATGTAGTCACTTCTCCCCACAGGTGTGTTACCAGTCTCAGCAAATCACAGACAGGATAAATGTTACCCCTGCTCTGAGTTTCCTGTCTGATAAAAATGTTTTCAGCTTATCAAAGGTAAAAAAGCCAAACAAAGCAGTAAAAGCTTCCCAAGAAATGAACTGAAAAAGTTATTTCACATGTGTAACAGCTACCTCACAAAACATTTATTAGAAGAATAACAGAAAAATTTTGGTTGGACAAGATCTATAATCTAAGACTATTGAGTCCGACCACTAACCCAGAACTGCCAAGTTGTCCCTAGAGAATTTCCCAGATGAAGGATTCACATTATTACAGTCAGAAAACTTGGGTGAGGAGAGGGAAAATGGATAATTCTAAACCACATCCTCCTGGTCTGCTGAACTACGGCTGAAATTATCATCTCTTTCCAAAGAAGCTCAGGAAATTAACAAAAGAACTATTGCTCAGGGGCAGACAACTTGCAATTTGCTATTGAATATGGAACAATGGGTGAATCATTGTTCGATCCACCACAGCCTCCTCATTTATTCTCAGCAAGCTGAGCTCTCCTTTCCAAGTGGGGCTGTCAGGAGCCTCAGTGTCACTGGGGCTCTTTTGTTGCTGCCAGGAGCACTCTTCTTGATGGACAGTAGAAGATCATCTGGTTTTTCACTTCAGGTGCTCACAACTGAGGCACTCACAGCACAGTTCAGGCAAGAGCAACTAATAACCTGGGCATTGCTGCTGCATTGATTTTTGGGTAAGGTGTTCCATTATTTTATGGCACTGAATTTAGACACAGTTGCTTTAATTTTCTCCTGAGTAAACATAATGAAATTTCTATGAAAGAAATATGCTTTTTCCTGTAATTGTGTAATTCTTTCTTTGTTTGGGTTTTTTTCTGCTGCAATTTCTCCAAGGACTGACATTTTTATTTCTGAGACAAGACAATGAAAATTCCCATCTAAGTAATCCCTCAGAACTGAATGTAAAGGACTGCTTGATAGTATCAATAGCAACTGAAAACTAGGTGGTTTTAAAAATGAACAGAATGAGAATTAATTGAAACTACATTCTGACTGGTGTGTCCCCCCTTTCTGTGCTCTTACCAACATCTTACTGGGTATTGTTTTTCTTTTGTATGAGGACTTCATAATGTGTTGTTATAATTGAGGTTAGAAATCCTCTCCAGCATCATGGTGGAAAAAGATTTTGTATTCTCAGGAAACAAGAACTTCTTTTCCCTTAGTGAAACCTTCTGCACAGGATCACACTGAGTGGAGAGGATTTTTTTTAACCTTTTTAAAATAAAAATAAAACATCAAGCTGAGACTTGAAGGCAAGTAGTGAAAGTTAGAAGCATGGAGGTTTATAACACAGGTCAGTTGGAGAGTCACTAATTTCTTTCAGAGGAAGTGTAAAATGTGTCATTAAATGGAAAATAATACTTCACTAGGGAAGGTCACTTCCTTCCTGAAGGAGTTCATCAAAAATCAGTATCTCCAAGGCATTACTGTTGTATTAGCCTGTTTAATTTTGGCACAGAGAATGAGACAACTGAACAAAGGTGCCCAGCTGACTATTAAAAGTGGTATACCAAGAAGTAGTTCTCTAGGCTTACTGAAGATTTCTGAGCATGTGAGATCTCAGACTTACTAATATCTTGAAAGAAATAAGGCTGAACTTTAAATTTTACCTGCTTCCTTTGAGAAAATATTTTTCTTGAACAAGGAGAGGAAATGAAACTAAATTATGTCAGCATTTTCCCAGCTGCTGTCTTCAAAATTAAAGGCAGCTCTCATAAATAACTTTCTAGGTTTTACTGTTCTTCAGTTTTTGAGATTCTAGAGTGTATTTGTGTCCTACTTTCTTTCCTAAAACCAGTATTAGGAAATGGTTTTAAATTAAAATTTACAGAACCACCCTATTCATGAGATGGAAAGTTACAGGTGTTAAGAATAGCACCCAACACTGCAAGAGCTCACCTCATGCTTTGAATCATCTTTAACTTTCTGCTGTAGAAAACACATTCCCTGTTCTCACTCCCAAATTGTCCACATCTGTCACTATTCACACTATGCCACAGTTTCCAGACTTTCTGTTCTCATTTTCAAATACTTCCTAAACGGATTCAGTCACAAATAGTTGGCTCAGCTCATGGACTATCAATCTTCTGTTTAGATTTAACACAAATATATTAAGCCCATATGCCTGGCTGCGTGCTGAGCGAGTTAGAGAGCACCCACTTGAGATACTCCACTGGCTGCCTGGAACAAGTGGTAGCACTGGGATGGAAAGAAACCAATTTGTTGGTGAGAAAAGCACATCACAATCAGAGAAGAGGCTTTCCTTAATGGGGCAAACATGCTCTTTTATTGCTTCCCCTCTCTCAAGCAGTGTACTTTGCTGCATATAGCCAAGGACTGAAAGTAGCATTAGTCAGTCCTGCTGGAGCATCTTCTGTACCCATCTGTTTGTTCTGTAAATGGCTCCCTGAAGAGGGTTCACACGCTGCTTTTCCAAATGGTGCCTATGAAAGTCTATCAGTTATCATTCTACACCTAGTGGTGATCTACTATAAGTTTTTCTTGAGATCCTGTAAACTGTCAGCATAAATTGAACAAATATGCAAATTCAATTTACACATTTAATACACCATGGAGATGATTAAATTACTGTTATCACTTTGAAAACATACTGTCCCATACAAAGAGCTAACAAATTACCCAAGCTGTTCACTCAGACATCATTTCTTGGCTGCTGTGGACACATTTCGTGTCAGACACATTAATAATGCTCTGATCTCATCCCAAAGAGATGTCCCAGATAAACATTTGCTTCACCAGAGGCACAGAAGCCCTGTCAAATAGTCTTGGATGCCTGCAACTTTCAAGTGCTCAAACACGGCTATTTCTGAATTTCCCTCTGCTCACCCAGGTACATTCTGAGCAGCTGGCACCCTGACATCGGGGTAAGAAAGTGTCTGGAAGATCACCTGAAGGTGTTCACAGCAATGGGGAGCACCAGACACTGCATGGCACTGGAACCTGTGAGCATCTTATGGGCCACATTTCCTTGTTTGCTCTCATTAATGCTGGTCTGGACAAGCAGGCCAAAGTCTGTGCAAGGGAACCTCAGCCCAGCAGGAGGGATGAGCCTGGATGTCAGTATCCCCATTGTTGAAGATTACATTTAGAGCTCAGTGTGCAGCTGCAGGCTGAGCTCTAGAGAGAAGCCTAAGCCTGAGCCTGAAGCAAGAGACTGTGAAACTGCCAAAGGGCACAGGGACATGTGATGCCAGCCAGGTGCCTGGACACTCAGGGACATGGAAGGAGCCAAGGGTTCCAGACATGGCTCTGCTTGAACTGTGCTTGTGAGGGTGTAAGATTTCTGATGTTTCTTCATTTGGGCTCACTCCTTGAATGCACCCAGCTCAAATTGTTATTTTGTTGTGATATCATGATTAAACTATTTTAAGGATTGAGATGTCTGAGACTTTTCTATGGAAAACCTGGGGTCAACCTGGTAAGGAAACCTTGTCTGACTTGTGGGGTGTGTAGCTGCCAGAGCCAGCTCAGGTATGCTTGTGAGTGCCAGAGAGTCTTCTGGGCAGTTGGGCAGGGAAGTTTCCTTAATGCCCATTGCAGGACTGTGTGGTCCTGTTGGTCAAGCAGCACAGGCTTCCAATAAACTGCTGTGGTTGTTATATGACATGGCATTTGCTGACTTCCACCTGTGAGGCTGGTGAGCTCTGAGCAAGGTGTGGGGAACCCACCTGGGTATGTAGAATGGAGCAACCCTGGATATATGGACAGACT
>VWYI01013685.1:0-32756 GCA_013399455.1 Anthoscopus minutus | reverse complement strand
TGAGGGGAGACCTCATCATGGCCTGCAGCTTCCTTGTGAGGGGAAGAGGAGGGGCAGGCACTGATCTCTTCTCTGTGGTGAACAATTGGCGTGCAGCTCAGTCAAGGGAAATTTAAGTTGGGTAAGGAAAGGTGTTTTTCACCCAGAGGGTGGTTGGGCACTGGAATAGGCTCCCCAGGGCAGTGCTCACAGCACCAGCCTGACAGAGTTCAAGGAGCATCTGGACAATGCTCTCAGGCACATGGCGTGACTCTTGGGGAGAGTCCTGTGCAGAAGCTGGACTCGATGATCCTTGTGGGTCCCTTCCAACTCAGGATATTCTATGATTCTATAACCCTGTCATGAGCCGAGCGCGTCGCGACGGACGTCGGCAAGAGCAGACGGGCTGAGGGATCCGGCACCAGAGCCCGGCTCCGAGGAGATCCCTGCCTCGGGGATCCCCGCCGTGCCCCTGTACCCGGCTGTCTCCAGTGTCCTCGCCGTGCCCCGCAGCCGCGTCGTGAGGAGCCGCTACCTCCCCGCTCCGCCATTTTCCGGGGCACTGTTCACGACAGTGTCGCGGCGGGGTTTGCCGTACGGCCGCTGCGCGGCTTCCGGCGGCTGTGCGGATGGCGTCCGGGCCGGCGGGCGAGCGGAGCCGGGAGCAGCATGCGCGGGAGCTGGCGAAGGTGGGGTGACCGGCCCGACCCAGCCTAGCTTTTTGGCCACTCAGCAGCCCCCATTCCCCAGGCTTGGCGCTGGGTGCTGTGCGGGGTCGGTGCGCTCCCGAAGGCTGTCCTGGCCGCGGCTGCCGGAGGAGGGGGTGCCGTGGGGAGAGCCCCTTCTGTGCCGAGGGGAGCTGGGCTGCGGTGCCGACAGTGGCAGAATGCGGTCTGGAATTTCTGAGTGACACCCACCTGATTTCGTGCGTTTTGCCGCTTGTGGTATTGATTCTCTTGGTGTTTCACTTAGTACGTGTTTCTGTAAACACTCTCTCTCTTTGGAAAGAGCCGGAGTCGATCGTCTTTTCATTCTTTCTTCAGTTTTTTTAATACATTGATACGATGGCGACAGCCTCACTCACTGGCCTTCTTTAGGCTAAACAGGCCCAGCTCTCAGCCTTTCCATTAATGAGACCTAAAAGGCGACACCTTCTCATTGTCTTGTGGCCTGTCTTCCCTAAAGAGCCTGTATCCCTCCATTGCAACATTCTGGTCTTGGAGTGGTAATAACTTAAAGTTGTGTGTGTGTGTGTGTGTGTGTGTGTGTGTTAAGAAGTGGGAGCCTGATTTCGTGCTTGCCTGGTGATATGAAGCTCCCACTCACAGGTGCTTTGGTAGAGCTGCTGTGACTTAGAGACCCATGCTAATTCTGATGCATTTTGTTCAAAACGTCCCTGTATACTGGTTTTGGTATTTGTGGTGAGTCTTGTTGTGACTTGTGTGTAGAGTGAAGGCTGAAGTCACAAATGGCACATCACTTAATGACGTGGCCTGTTTTGGGGTTTAAGGGGGAATAACGAGAAGCGAAAGAGAAAGACTATGAAAAAAGAATGAGGTTATGGTGATGGGATTTTGACAAAAGGAAGGTCAGGGTAAGCAGCAGCCAAATCTTATTGGGCAAAGATATTGTTAGAAGAAAAGTAATGGGAAAATGGCCTGAATAGCTGATGCTTACACAACAGTGATGCCTTTTCTCAAGGCCAAGCAGAAAGAGAGAGGATTTAATGTAATGTATCATGAGGTATCTCCCTTGTATGGTAATGGAACCACTTCTTGGCAATTAAAGTTCCCTTCAGTGATTCTCCAATTTGGCAAGCAGTTGAAGGGAAATCTAACTGAGTCACACTACCCTGCAGAAGTTTGTTGATGTTGTTGTCTGTAGCTTTACTTAAATTGTTGTATATGATTAAGAGTGCTCCTTTGCTCAGTTCAACTTCTTGGATGTTCAGAAAACACACTTAACAGCAAGCAGAGCTTATGTAGAGTACTATTATCCTACTTTACCTTTCCTTCTCAGCTGGTGCCACTTTTACAGCAGGCTGCCTGGGCCAGTGCCGCTGGCTTAGAATCCTAGAACAGCCCTGGCTGGGAAGACCTCTAAAGATCACTTGGTTCAGCCCCTTGTGGAAAGGGGAGCCTAGGTGAGATTATTTAGTCCTCTGTTCAGTCATGTCTTGAAAAACCTCCAGTGACAGGGTTAAGGAAACTCCCCTGTCCGACCATGCGGGAAGCACAGTCCCCCACACAGGGTGCACTGGCACCACCCAAGCTGCCACTGCTGGCACTGAAGCTCCTTTGTGGAGGGCAGCTCCAGTAAGCCAGCGTGTGCTCTGCTTGACTCCCTTCACACAACACTCACACTGAGTCATACAAGTTTCCCTTACCAGCTTGACCCCAGGTTTTCCATAGCAGAGTCAGAGACATCTGGATCCTTAGAACAATTTAATCGTGGTGCAGAACGCAAAGCCCCGGCTTGAGCTGGGTGCCTCCAAGGAGGGACCCTGAACAACTGAATGCCTGAGCTTTTATACCCTTGCAGTCTAAGTGTGCCGTGGTCTGGGGTGCTCCTGCTGCGTCCTTGGCTCCTGCAGTGTCTCTGAGCGTCTGCTCTCCTGGCTGGCCCCAGAGGTCTCTCCCTTGTGCAGAGGGGCAGCACCAGGTCACAGCCTTTTGCCTGGGGCACAGGTTGTCTTTGGCAGAGTTCCAGTAATTGCTAGAAAGTTTGGTGTCTTGAGCAGAGGCACTACACTTCTCTGTATCCACTGATAGGATATGTCTCAAAGAGTTGCTACACTTCAGCACCTGGGCTACAGTAGTTAGGGTTAGAATATGTCTCAGAGAGTTCTTTCATAGGTCATACTACATAGCTTTGATGTAGCTTCATAGGTCCTAACTTTCAGTGTTAATATATTCTTGTAGGTTTAGATTCTGCTCATCAGCCTTGCTGAAGAATATTAGAGAAATTGGTTTGGAGTTTTTAGAATGAAACTCAATCTGATATATTTTCTTACTGCTAAGCTCTTGTGTATTAAAAGGTATGTATGTAGGATCTTTGTTGCATTTTATCATTTTAACTTGAACAACAGACCATCACTGTACTGTTCAGCATATTTTTAAAATACTATGAATACAAATTACTCCTACATTAATATCTTAAAAATGTACCTGTAATATTTGCGTGATACTAAAGGAAGCCCAGTGCACAACCTTAATTTTCTGGAGTAAGGCAAACACTGATTTTCTTTGTACAGCAGTGGACTCAGAGTTGGCTTTTGCCATTCAAAACGAACAGCTGGGGAGTAAATAGCTCTATAAAGATGCTACATCGTTGCTTAGACAAAAGCTGATCAAGTGCTAGAACTGCTGTGAGAGGAGTAAAGAAGAAAGGAAATGGTTGCACAGACATGTTACCCATTTCTGTGAATCACATATATCAAATAGCTTATGCAGCCCTGGTCCCAGCATCTCAAGAAGAACCAAACAACCTTGGAGAAGGTGGAAGGAAAGGTGCAGAGATCATCTTGATGCAGTATGTCTAAGGACTCTAGAGGTTTTGAGATGAGGAAAGATAGGCTGAAAATAAAGTTAATACAAGAGAGTTCTGTAAAATTGTTAAATGATATGGTGAAGGGAATAGAGAAGTGTTTTCAGCTGGTTCTTTCAGGTTAAGAACTAGGTTGTATTAAGGATTTTGCAGGTAACCAGCTTAAAGCAGACAAAAGAAGTGAACTTTCAGATGATGCACAGAGAAATTGTATGGTCTCTTGTATAGAATATTGCAAATACTGGCGCTGCACTTTCATCCAGACAAGAATAGCCTAAAATCTAAAATACATCTTGAAAGCTAATGATAGAAAAGTTGTTGAGCCTCAAATTGCTGGAGGGTGCAGGTGTATTTTGGAGGCGGCTCTCTTTGAACTTAAGCCTGCATGCACTTCAGCTTCCCTGGGCATTACTTGACATTTTTTGTTTGGATACTAGCTTAGATTCTCAGTTCTGAGAATGTCAGAGAACTGAGAAATCCAATACAGGGAAGCAGAATAGAGTATAATTTGTGAAATACTAGCAACTGTGATTCTTCAAGTCCATTTTTTGTGGAGTGTAACAATGACTCTGGGGACAATGATGTTGTTTTCTACAGAAGTTAGTCATTAGAGATGCGTGGTCCCTGTATGGTCGATGAGAAACCTCTCCAATGTAAATTTTCAGCTTCTTACTGAAAGTCACAGTATTGAGTCTGTGTTATATTTCCAGATTGTGATGTTTTCACTTCCAAGCAACCTAAAGCTAAGTCAAATTCTCTGATTTTTAGAGGTTCTCTTGGATGCATTGGGTAATACTGAAACATACATTAATGATCAAATGGTTTTCTTTGCTGTTGCTTGTGGAATTGCTGTGTTCATCATCTTATGAATGTTCTTGAACTGTTTCTGTTCCTTGAAGTACAAACGAAAAGTTCAAGTAAGGAGAAGACATAGGTTGGAAAGTTTCTCCTCCTGCCCCCTTTTTTATACCAGAGTTTTAGAATGTGGTAGAAAAAATCCATCATAAGCATTATATCCTATATAAGTCCTTGTGGGCCAAAGGAAGCTGTAGAGATTCCTTTATTACTAAGTTGGCTGATAGAGAAATTTAGGAATGAAACTTTTTTTTTAAACTCATTTTATGTTTCCTCTTCCCATTTATGGACCCGATAACCTAAATACTAGGTTTAGGTATGTAAAAGGGCAAAATTTTTAAGACTTCTTCTGTAGCTACTCTGTTACTTCTGTGAAAAGTCAGTTTAGCATTATATAATGTGGAAGCATGAGGATGCCATAGTTGCCATGTCAGTACTCTGTTGTTGGCTTTTCAGAAATGACTTGTTGCTGCCTGTATGAGAACAGATTAATGTCCTAAGTATATTGACTTTCTCTGCTTTGCTTTGATTGTGGCTGGACAGCCTGCAGTAGTGGAACAGCCAGATGGGCAAGGGAGGGGATTGTCCCGCTCTGCTCTGAGCTGGGGCGGGCTCACCTCCAGCGCTGGGGGCAGTGCTGGGTGCCACAGGGTGAGGCAGACATTAAACTATTGGAGAGTGCCCAAAGGAGGGCAGCAAGTACAGTGAAGGAAGGGCTCAGTGGTTGCAGGTGTGCGAGGACTGACTGAAGTCACTTGGCTGCTTCAGTGCAGAGAAGAGGAGACTGAGGGGAGACCTGGTCTCATCATGGTCTGCAGCTTCCTCATGAGGAGAAGAGGAGAGTCAGGCACTGATCTATTCTCTGTTGTGCCAGTGACAGGACGCCTAGAAATGGCCTGAGGTTGAGTCAGGGGAGGTTTAGGTTGGGTATTAGGACAAGGTTCTTCACCCAGAGGGTGGCATGGCACTGGAACAGGTTTTCCAGGGAAATGGTCCCAGCACCAGCCTGGCAGAGTCCAAGAAGTGTTTGGGCAATGCTCTCAGGTACATAGTGTGACTCTTGGGGTGTCCTGTGTAGGGCCAGGAGTTGGACATTGGTGATCCTTGTGGGTCCCTTCCAACTCAGGATATTCTATGATTCTATGAACAGAACTGGGAGAAAACTATTGCAAGGCTTTTTCTCAATGTATTTTGATTTTCTTGCTTAGAAAGGCAGCAAGAGATTAGCAGGGATTTATCACAGCTGGCTAACAAGACAGTTATTTGGTGGTTGTAACCCTGGAAGCCCTTTACTTTGGGAAAGACAGTTGGAAAGTGGTGTAGTCTTTGCTTCTGGAAATCTGAGAAATTTGCAGAAATGACTGTACTTTAGTAGAGCTGTTTCTGGAAAGGTGAGATGTTCAGCCAACTCACTTTGACGTGCTTTTTGTTATGAAATATTGAACTTGCACTTGTTTTGATGACCCAAAATGCCACAAAATTCATTGATTGAGATTCCTCTTTTGAATTTTGGAAGTGTATTCTTCTGTTTGTGTAGTCTGTCTTCCAAACTGTGCTGATAAAACCCAATTGCTGATAATGTTTATAATAATGAGCAGTAAAAAAAATAATTAAGTGTTGACATGCAAATTGTTATAAAGCTTCAGAAATAGCATCTTGTTTTGATGAGCACCATAGTTTGTGACACTGCTTACAAGTTTACAGCAAGAAAATAATGTGATGGGTGTTGTGGTAAGTGCAAAGATGGGTATTTTTCCTAGACATGAACACTTCTTATCAAGACTTCACACTGAGATTATTTTAGCATCTGTTGTATCATATGGTATTTTTGTATTTTATAGTTGCTCTTCTGTTACTTGGGTTTTTTTCCGTGAAGAGTCTTTCACTTTTCAGCCTCTGAGGGTAATGTGATTTGACCATTCCTTGTGCAGAAAATCCTACCTTTTAATTTTGAAGGATTACTGGCAGATTGGAAGTTGAGTGTAGATAAATTAGACCTCAGTCAAATAACATGTATTATTGAAATAATGAAAATAAATTGATACCATAAAACAAGTTCATCACACAAACAAGAAATTACATTTTTAGTTTTACTTATTTATATTTCTGAAAAAACTGAGATTTGTAAGCCATTATTTTTGGAAAGATCTTGCTTGATGCTTTTGATTAGACTTCTCCCTTTAATTTTTTGTTTACAATTTTTATTTTCTTTGAAAATACAACTTAAAGAGAAGCAAACAACAAACAGTGTATAACAGTATCACCAAGTTCACAGTGTTAGAGGTCTAAAGAAGCTGTGAGATGAGCAGGTTTTGCTGGTGAAGGTATGATCAGGTATTTCCTCCTAAAAGCCTAACACTTGGCTTTTTGCAGTGATCAGTATTTGCTGAGGTGATGGAGTGCTTGGCAGTATTTTACATTGCAGTTTCCAGTGAAAAATTTCAGAAATCCTTCCTTAGGCAGAAATTAGTAGCAAAACATATCTCTTTTAGGGGTTATAGTTGTTTCTGTGCTGTAACAGTAAGCACCTTCTTTTTTGTTCTTTCCCATTTAAATTCTTCATAAAGTGTTATATCCCTAACTGCATCTGCTGGAGGAAATAAGCACTTCAGCACTTAAATCTGTGATATTAGGAGAATAATGGTACTGAGAAGTGAATGCTGCCTTTTCACAAAAGATTTTCAGATTTTTATCACAGGACCTTTATGCATTTTTGCAGCAACATCTTTGAACAGATCCATCGTTTTTGAAGGTCAGTGATGAAGAGAGATGTGTTCATTGCTATGTTCTCTAAGGCCTTCCTCTGGAGCTTGCTTTGCCACAGCAGTGGAGAGGTCCCACATTAACAAGAAATACCTGTTTACAGTTTCCTAGCCATTACAGCTTCTAGTTATCTGTTGTGTCTTCGTGTGTACCAGCAGAACCGCTGCTGCCTCCCAGATGTTTCTGACTGAAGGCTGACATCTCCTGCAGCCTGCTCTTTAAATCACATCTGACTTTTGATTATTGATCACAAGAAGCTTAAATGATTGAAGTGCTAGTCACTTCAGTGACCTTTTTTCTGTGCCTTTTGGCAGGTGAACATGACAAGAGTGGTGATATTTCCAGTTGGCAAAGTGTCTGGAGGAGATGATGGTGCAGGCAGCTCTCTGACTCAGTTGCAAGTTGCCAATTTGGGCTGGAAACGAAGCTGTTTCTTGTGTTTCCAGTGCTGTCCTCCTTGGGAAATCTTTGTGGATGTAGAAATAATTGGAATATTGAGACTAGAGAAATAATCTAAGCATTCATAAAGATAAGTGTGTTATTCAGACAGAGAATTGATATAAAAGCATCAGAACTGCAAAGAAGGGTATGTTCATGTTCCCTGGAGGTAAGCACTTGTGTAACCAGGGCTCTCTGTCCCTGAGCTTTGGGGTGATGGAAACTGGGAGGGTAATACATGCTACAGCAATCTTTCTGATAGTTGATTATCAAGAGTTAAAACAGTGGAGTGGTTTGTATGATAGCATGGAAGATGATCCTGAAATTAGAAAGAAGAGCTCGTTGTAGTTATTTTGAATGCCTTATGTTGGTGTCTGAAGAGCTGGTTAGGTGCTAGATTTTTTTGAACTTTCCTAACAGAAAGCTGTTGATGAAAGGAAGTTTTTTCCACACTTCTTTTCCTCAAAGTGCACTTTTTCCCGTTGCTCCTTGTGCTTAAACTGGGAGCCTTGATGACCTTGCTAGAGTGGCAACTTGTAAGCTTGTTCTGCAGGAAGCTGCACCGTGCTTTTGGTGGGATTTATTTTGTGTCAGGGTGGTCCTGGAAGTGACTTTGCCTGAGACTGGAGTGCAGGAACAGGCCAGGGTGGGTAAGGTGGTGGAAATATGTGAGGGGCAGCACAGAGAGGAGAAGTGTAGGAATGGAGCACTGCCCTTCAGTGGCAGGTGGCCACTTGGGACCTAGGAAGGACTGCAGCTAAGCTGGTGCTCTCTCTATTGAATGTTTCTGTCATACTGTAATGATCTGATGTGCTATAGGTTTTCTTCTGGTTGCTTGTGGAAGAAAAGGGAGTCTTCCTTCTTTTGGATGAAGAACTTGACTATTGAGTCATGATGATTATAATTTAAAGAGCCAGAGGTTGACCACTGTTAAAGGTGGAAAATTGCAAGGTCTTTGTGTAGAAAACTTTCATGAGAGCTGAAACAGTATGTAGAGTTGAGGTAAGGAAAGAGTGTTGGTCAGGGTTTATATTAGCTGGGACAGGAATTTTTAGCTCTAGGTGACATCCCTACATCCCTTCTGGACATCCTTGAGGGACTGCAGTATAACAAGCTCCATTTATTATGTGACCTATAACTTGGCTGTTGACAGTGTCTTTGATCTTTTCTGCTTCTTCCTGGTGTGGCATGATGTAATTTTTATAGCTTTTGGGTTTTGTGTCTGCAGTGTATTACAGGCCGCTTTGGAAAAAAAATTATTCTTCATTTAGTAGATCGTGTTGTCAGCTACTGGGTGGGCTGGCCTTGATGACCTCCTTGATGGAAACCAGAAAGCACTTTCCTTGAACTAGGTTTCCTCCCACATTCAGACAGAACTGAAGTTCAAACCCCTTTTGCCAACTCATGGTAAAGACTTTAAAATTTGGTTCTCTTCAACCATGGCAAACATTGCTGACATAGTGCTGTAGAATAACTACTGTTTTTATAGCACCTTAACAACAGACCTTGCAGAGTGCCTTGCCAGCCTGAGTCTTCACCTCGTTTTTGTTGCAAAGGAGACCATGAGCAATTTTATTAGGATGTTGCAGAAGTGTGTAATGTAGCATGATGCTTGTCCTTCTTTGACAGGTTGTTGTTGATAATGTGTTCATGTGTACATGCACAGGCATTTTCATAATTAAGGCATTAATTTTGAAATAGAGGTATTTTAGAACTGTATCATCCACTATTAATGGAGAAAAAATTGAAAAATATTGCAGTGGTGACCTAAAATGTACCTCATTTGTAAAGGGGAAGGTATAAATTATTGGATATTCCTGTGATATTGTATTAATGAGCTTTAATGTGAATTAAATGCTTGGACTGCTGTGGGTTGACAGATGTGAAACTATTAGAGTTGGTCCTCATAGATAGAATAGTAAGTCTGACAGGAGAATTAATTAGTTTTTCTTTCTTTTTCACATTTTATGACATGCTAGTAAGCCCTGTAGCTTTTGAAAAGAAACGTAGAATATGAAGGTAAGTTTTGAAGCTAATAAAGTAGTGTAGGCAGATTTTCCACCTCACTTCCACTTGAAGTAATTCTGTGTGTGTGAGGGGAAAGCATCATGAACAAAAAAAATTGGCTATTATAATCTGGATTTTAGAAATAGAAGGATTTAGAGGGTATTGCTGCTAACTTTCTAGTCTTGTGTTAAAATGATAATTTAGGTGAAATTTTAACTTTTTTTGTGTTTTTAGATATCTAGGCAGTGTTCTTATTTTTTTCTTTTTTCTTTATTTTTATTTGATGTTGCATAGATATATTGCTAAGACTCTTCTGTATCCTGTATCCTTGTCTAGGAGATAAAAACTTCCATCTGATGCTTTTTTTTCTATCTTTTTTTAATAGCCTAGTGGTCAGTCTGCCACTACACATTCATCTTGCCCAGTCCTGTTTCATTTGGTATTCAGGAGACAGCAATCTAGTCTGATGGTGATTTCTAGTCAATCTGTGTTCTAAATGAGTATTTGTGTATTTCAGCCAAAATGATGAACCACCTCTTTCATTAGAACGATGTATCTCAATTACTTAAATACTTGCCTTAATTTCTTCTGTTTATTTTTAGATCTAATAAAAAGTATAAAAGCTCAGTTTGTGCCTTATTTATAACATTACCTCATTTTATGCAATGGTTATTTGTAACTTGGGTAGCATGAAGAAAATGGTAATGTTATTTAAAATATACTTGTTATTATAGGAAATGATAAGAGGCTAAATCTTCCATGGCAGGCAGAGAGCATCTACAATGAAGACATGTTGACAAGCTGATTTTGAGTGGCCTTTATTTGTAGCATTCATAGATTTATGAGCCTGAGAACTGCAAAAGAGGTGGAAGGGAGCTGTTGACTCCTTCTGCAGTTCTTTCTCAACCAAAAGTGAAATGGAATATGCAGAAAAGCCTGCCATTTTTTTCAGTCTACATCTTGGCAACTTACTTTGTGTTTACTAGTGGAACAAATAAGCTTGGAGAGTCAGGGTTTATTTTGGGGACTTTTTTTCCATCTAGAGCTATATTCAGGTTCCCTTTATCATCTCCAGTCTTTCATCTCTATCCAGTTACAAGGTTAAGTTTGAAGTCTGTGGCTTGTAGACATTTTATGATTTGCAAAGCTGACATTATTATCCTCTGCTCATGAAAAAATGTGGCATGTTTAGTTACTTTGTTTTAGTGAGATGAGCATATTTTTAAGACAAATGGATCATCATTGGCTATATGGACTAGAAGAGAATATGTCAATCTGATATATTTTTGCATGAATTTTCAAGAATGTTGTCCCAGATGTCTTAGGGTGGTCAGGGTTACCTCCCTGACCTATCATGGAGAAGTTGCAGGAAACACACCTGCATTTTTTTAGGTCCTGGGTGGTTTTAGTCATGGTGTGTTGTACTTAACATCTATTTCACTCTCATTGAATTGTAGTCCTGCTCATTCTTTTGTTACTTCGTTTACTTATAAACTAGAAAATGTTTTGATGTTGGAATAAATGTCTGAATTTGATTCTTTCTTTATGCCTGCCTTTTGAATTTTAAGAAGTGGCATTCACTGTTGTAGACTTTCAGCTTCCTTCTGGAGATGGAAGTCTCAGTCTTGGGCTCTTTATTAAAGCTGATTTATACAATTTTTTGTTTGTTTTACAATATTCCTTTGTTTAAAATCAAGAAATCTGGGCAGCAGCCTTGCTTTGCTTGCATTTAAGTGTATTAGAAAGTTTATGACATGGAACTGCTACCCAGACAGACAAGAGTGAGCTTCAGAGGCTGAAAAAATAATTATTTTATTGATGTAACTTATAAAATCTTTTCTAGGAATTGAAACTGTTTGCAGTGATTTTTTTTTCAGAAGAAGTAGTAAAAGGATTTCTAGTTTTATCTTCATAACTAGAAAGGGAGTAATATTCTGAAGCTTGAAATGCAGTTCTCACCATTGTCTGTGGTTGTGTCGGTGTGGCTTGCAGAGCTGTGTCTGTGAGGAAATGGTACTGAGCTCCACCTGGTTATTTTTCTTCTCTGTTTATCTTAGGCCAAAAGTAGTGATGAAAAGAAGGAGAGTTGCAAGCTGCTAAAGGATCTGCGAGGTGAAGATACACGGATGCCTGCTGATGTGAATGAACGTGTGGAGCCAGTGGAAAAGGTAATTAAATTGTTACCTTTGCAAAATGTTTGTATGAAAAGAAGACTTTGAGGGCTTTAAGATGATCTTTAAGTGCATCCCAATTTCTGATTTCTTTATGCTTTGATGTTAGCTTTTTTTTAAGGTAGAAATTATCTTTTATTCACCAGGAAGAAAAATTCTGTCATTCAATTCCAACTTTAATTTCTACCAAATGTGGAAAAACAAGTGCTATCAGACAGTGATATTCCCATGGGGAGAAATCTGGAGGATTCAAGGCATCATAGCAGTTTCATATGTGGTCATTCACAGGAGTAGCCTTAATGGATCCTGTGAATATCACATCCTTTTAATGTGCAGACATTTCAACAGTGGAAAGATAATGTATTGATAGTGTAGTGATACCTGAAAAAATAGGTTTGACCAAAGTAAATGTAGTGTAGTAGATATTATCTGTTTAGTTGTAGTGCCTTAGTTCCAATGAAAAAGATACTGAGAGGGGGAAGAAAAATTGATTATATATTTCAGGTCAGGTATACCCTCCCTGTCCCTACCACCCCAGCCCATCCCTCCCCCCATGGAAGAGAGAGAGAGGGTAGTAAAAATAAAATATATTTATATGTGCTTTACCTTTCTTCGGTGTGGTTTGGTAAGTAGGTTTTGATAAGTTCTTTTGTATATGAGTGATTTGATTTACTGGATCTCATTTACATTTACTTGTAGGAGCATTCTGTGCAGAAAAAAAAGAAAAAGGATAAACATTCCAAAAAAGCTAAGAAAGAAAGGAAGAAAAGTAAGAAACAGAAATCTGAAAAGAAGGATGACTTACTTGATAGTTCTTCGGTAAGTAAGAAATTTTAAAATAATTCAAATTATAGTCTTAAAACTTGAACCATTTTAGCCCTGTGGATACACATGATTAATAAAATTAAGGCTTATTCTTATAATTTTCTTTTGGGAAAAAGTTGCTGCAAAATTTGTCAGTTTTAATATACTGAGTATTTAATCAATTTAAAATAGGCTGTTATGTGAGTGCTTGTGAATTTTATAATAGTAAATTCACTTATTAGGAACTAAGGGATTTATAGTTTTTCAGCAAAGAGAAAATGAAAAAAATCTTCATTCTGATACAGAGAAGAAAATTTGGTAGATACCCTGTAGTCTGTGGTATATGATAGGAAGATTTGTCTAAACTTGAAAATGACTTTGATTTTAAGCCCGAATTACATCTGCCTTTTTCCACGGATGTTCAGCCATGGACACTCCCAACAGTATGGGAGTTGTACCTGTGTCTGAAGGACTTGTACATTTGAATCTGTAAGGACATGCCTTCACATGAAAGGGCACTCTGGCAGAACAGTGCAGACACTGCATTTGAAATCTGGGTGCTGCCTTCTGACCACATTGTGGAAAACATCTTCCCTGCATTTTTGGTGCAAGTCAGGTGGTGCTGTTGGTTTTAATTTTCAGAGTCACTTTTATGGAGTGAAGGAACGTCCATTATAATGAAGCTTATTTTTCAGGCATTAATACCAGAGATAAACTGTAATATCAGTGTGGGAAGTAACCAAAGGCACAAATGTCCCACATTCTCCATGGGGGTCACCAAAACCCTTCAGAACACAGCAGGGACACCTAGGATTCACCTCAGTCCTGTCTGTAACTTCCATCCAAAGTCTTCTACACCTAAGACATGTTCATGTGAATAGCAAAGAAACACTGTTCAATGCAGTGTTTACTTCTTCAAGTAAAAAATCTGAGTACACTGTTGGCAAGCGTAGGAAGCTGAATACAAGAATAGCAGGCAATAGCACGTACCATGCTTTATATTGTGCTGTGTAACTGATCTAACTTTTTAAATGTGAAACATACTTAGTAATGCATTTAGATTTTTTAAAATTTTGTTTCTGTTATGCCATAGACCCAATTTGTTTTGATTTTGTTTTTACTCTGTTTTAATTTTAGCAGAATTATGCAAATAAACTGCCTGTATGAGCTAGTGTTGCATACTGTGGTGTGCTCATGAAGTGACATCTTTTGATCACGGTGGAACAATCTTCTATGGGAATATCAATATTCTGATTTTATTAGTAGTATTTTTAAATATTAAACAGTATTAGGCTAATTAGCATTACTTTTGATTATCAATGCAATTGCTAAGTATTGCATGTTATCATACAATTGCTAAGTATTGCATGTTATCAAGTAGTGTGTTAAGGTATTATTTTTATTCTTTACATTAAACTCTCCATTTAGGATTCTTCAGTTGAATGGGTTGAGTCAAATGTGTCACAGTCAGATGACACCGAAGAGGCTGGGAAGGTCAACAAGCAACCAGATGCTGCGAAAGAACCTTCCCTGCAGGTGGGCAGGCTCACAGCTACTGCAGGGATAAATTCAGTTCGTGAAATGTGCTTGGGTTTCTTGGGAGCACTTTTGCAGAGTGTTGAGCAAAACCTATTTTACAGACAAATGTCTTTGTTTAACTGGGTAAATGCTACTTTTCATTGACTAGAAGACTTTTCTGTCTAATAGTTCTTAGTGTTTAACAAGGCACTACCCTTAATGTTGCCCAGTACCGATTCCTTCTGTCAGGTTTTGAGGCTTTTACAAGTTAGTTTGATTTTCTTAAAGACATCATCTTAAAGGTCTTGACATATTACTTTTTTCTTCGTAAGTTTGGTGGCTGTTCTACAATTGAATAAATTGGCAACTGGCCTTAGGTGACCCTGCCTGAGTGTGAGTTTGGACCAGGTGACTGCCAGAGGTCCCGTGCACATCCATATTTGTTGATGCATTGCTTGCTGATGTGGACATAGATATTATTGAGTCACTTGAAGACAGATCATTTTCCAGTTCCTTCTCTTTCTTGGAGGAGGTCTGAGAAATGAAATGTTGTGTTTCACCTCTGAAATTCTCTGGCATGTTGCCTAACATAAATTTTAAATAACAGAGACAAAGTGACATATGGCATCTGTTCAGATTGACAACTAAGACTTGAACTCTGTTGAAGATAAGAAAATTATTCTGCAAGGACATGTTCCAAAATAGATGTAATCTGGTCATTTTGGTTGCTATACTAGAATTGTAGAATTACTCTAAATACTTGCCTTTATAGAGTAATTGCTTATAAAGTGTATGTCACTGCTTGCTTTTGAGGCTTCAGGTTTTACCTGTATAAAGGTGGCAGATATATCTAGGCTTTTAATATGCTGCTTTTCTTTAGTCTCGTCCTTGTTTTTAGAATCTCCTTGGTATGGCTTAGGTTTTGTAAATGCAGTTTTCTAGCTGTACTGTGGGTACAGTTCACCAAATTTAGATGTGTAACTGTTAAGTTTGAGGGTGCAGTTAGTGCCTGGATATCTGAGTTATGAACTGTGCTCAGGTGCTGATTGCAGATTTTGAATGCACTGGATGAGATGTTAGAGATAAGGAGATTAGAATTAGCTAAATTAGATGTACAGTATTTGTTTATGCTAATAATTAGTCTGTACAATCTACATATTTACTAATGTCTTTAAATACCATTGTAAATATGTATTTCATTACGGGAAGACCTGGAATTTGTTTAAGTATTAAAAAATTGGAAGATTAAGGTGCTTAAAATCATATTTGCGTTTCATTGAAGTATTTCATATGTGTTTGTAAAACCTATACTGTATATTGTCAGCAACATTTGTCAGTAGTTGCACTGCTTTGTTTTGGCACATAAACCATGTTTTTGTTGGAATTATGAACACTTGATTCTTTGTGTTTATTTTAAAGAGGGAAGAATGGATGAATTTAAACTTCATGTCATTGAAAACAACATCAGTAGCAGCTGTCAAAGGTGAAAAACACAAAGAAAAAGTATTGGAACGACAGAAAGCTCAAGAACTTGAGCAGGTAGGAGGAATTAATATCTTAATTTTTTCTGCCTTTTATTAAATTTTGTGTGATGAATAAAGTAATGAATTGGTTCAAATACGTAAGTCTTTATTGTTATTAAAACTAATGCCTGATGTGATAATGATTTTAATGAAGTTGGTCTGTTCAGATGGAAGGCTTCATACATCAGGCTTGTGGAGAAAACCCTTTTAGCTATCTTCTAGGCAAGGAGAAATCTGCTTTTGTTAGTACTAAGTTCTGTTAGTAACAATGACAGACTGTTGTTCTGGCCTTCTCCATGGTGTGTCAAAGGAGCACCATTGCTTAGTGTGGTAAAAACTTATTTAAGTTACAGGGTTAAAGTGTAGGGTATTGAGGCTTGTTTTTTTCTGGAAGGAAGAACCCAGAGCAGTTGTTGTGCCTTTCATGTCTCACCTGTTGTTGAACACATGGGTGACTTAGGGTCTGACTGGAGATAGGATTGCTGTCATTGAATTAACTCTTTTTTACATACAGTTGATGGCTTCTTCATTTGTTCATTCACCTTGTTAAATGCTATGTAGTCTGATCTGAAAACATAGTGATGGATGACTAGCTAATATTTCTTTGTCCTCACATCTTGCAGTGGGCTCTTTCTTGACATTAGATTTCCCAGTTAGATGTGTTGTGCTTGAGAACCAGACTGACCTGGATCACTATTCTTGTGTAGTATGCAGTGCCTTGGTTATTGTCTTTTGACAAGGGATTAATATTTTAAATTTTTTTTTCTATACGATTTTTTTTCCCCTGGACATTATTTCAGAGTGTTGGAGGACCATTTAATGTGGACATCTTAAATCACCAGAATGTCAGCATGGTTATTATATGGCTAATGACAATTTATATGTATTCTTAATCTTAGAAAAGAATGATTTTTATAGATTCTCCCACCCAACTACTTGCTGTCCATGCAGGTTTATACTCCTGTGTTTTCTACACCAGTGTCTGCTTTTGCTTTCGTACCCAAATCAATGTGTAAAACAGATGCTTACACGAGGAAAGTGGTGGTGGTGAATTGACAATATAACACAGGCTTCATACACAAGTGTCTCAAAATTTATCAGATATTCTATAAAATACGAACCATATGCAGTGCACACATTAAAATTATTTCTGTTTTAGGCCATGCTGTCTGAGAGAGAACTCAATCCCTATTGGAAGGATGGTGGTACAGGTTTGCCACCAGAGAAGGATGAAGAAGCTTCAGTTAAGAAGGGTAAAAATCAACTTTTAGTAATAGTCTTAAATTTATGTCTCCAATTTCTGGACTCTGTGTTGCTATCAAATTACTCCTAATGTTGTTATAACAGGATTAACAATAATATACATAATAAAGTAAAATTTGGACAAAAATTCCATTGTGAATATTGGGTTAGTATCATAGTACATTGTTTTGCAGAATTTTTCTTCTCTGGGTTTTAATCATGAGTGGTTTGACCTCCAATATCCTTACAGAAATTCTCCATTTTGAACTAATTAAATAAAAGCATGATTTAACCAAGACAAGATAAATTGTTGTCATCTCATTTGGTTCCTTTCATTCCATTGCACAAATTAAGAGTTTTAAAATATTCACCCACAGAAGTCTGAGTCACATCAAAATGAAGTACATTACAGATGCAGTTTGGGAAAAATAGTATTTCTGTAGCCTTTTCACTTTTTTGCTTAACCCGGGGTTATCCTGCCTATTTCCAGCAAACACAGTAATAAAAACCTTTTTCATAATCTCATGAAACATTTATTATGTGGTGAGAATTGTCCTTGTATTCTGTCAACAGAGAACAGTGGGGTCTGTGCTTTTTGAGAGCCTTTCCCTGTGGACAGTCTGTCCCAGAAACCATTAGCCTCATGCTCACTTTTAGGTATCACAGAGATCAGAGATCTGTACGAGTTGACAGGCATCAGTGGGCATGTGCTCAGAATGTTAAGACCACTGCTAGCTTCTCACATGGGAAGCAGTGGGTTACTCATTCCATTTCTGAGAAAGGAAATTCACATGTTTGTGTCTAAGGGCTATGCCCAAGAATGGACACAGAATGTGGGAACGTTCTTTAATGTCATAAAGAAACTCAGCAACTTCTCATATGCCACTCCTATCTTGGAAACTGCTTGTGATAAACTCGAGAAGCTTGAATTAAATGAATGATATTGCTGAGGTATAAACAACATTTACTTATGAAAATACATAATTGTATTTGTATATTAATTCTGTTTTCCTTTTGTACCCCTTCAGTTTTTACAGTAAGTTTAGGCGAAGCTTTAATGTCACATACAAAATGAAGTTAAATAGGAATAGTTACTTGAGATGTAAAACTACAACCTCTCACTGTTTTCTGCTTTAGTTACAGTGGTAGAAGATGCTGGATTAAGCTGGCTGCGAAAATCATACCAAAGGATGAAGGAGCAGGCTGAGAGAGAGAAGCGAAATTTTGAGGAAATTGTAGCTGAGAGATACGGGGTAAGGATCTTCAGTTAACTTTTCTTCATACTAATGGATGCTTGGAAAATATTACTTTCATATAAAGGCACAACTACATAATGTGTAAAGTAAGACATGTGAAAAGAAGCAGGAAAAAGCAGCCTCTGAAGCTTCGCTCAAGTGATGAAGGGTTTAAAGCTACCCAGACTTTTATATATTTTTTGTGTTAAATGTTTTTAATATATGGGATCTTATAGCAAATTTGAAATACTTACACAATACCCCTTGGTCTTAAAAGTGATATGACTTTTTTGTTCTTTTTTGTAGTCAGTGGAGGTATTTGAGTCACGGTTAGAAGAAGCTGAAAAAGCTGCATCCAAAAAGGAAAATTATCATAGAAGTGGAAGATGGAGGAAGACTGACTATTCAGAAAGTGAGGAAGAGAAGAAAGGCAGAAAAGAACAGCATATTGAAAGGGCAGCACGAGATGAAGATGATAAAAACAGACACATGTTTGGGGGCTATTCCAGGGAGAAGTATGGCAAGGGGTGGGCACTGGAAGATAAGGGTTACAAAAGAGATGTGTCAAGGGCAGACCAGGAATGTGGACATAGTAGCATGGACTCAGTATTAAGGGGCTACAGCTCCAAAGCAGAAAAATACTCCAGTGAAAAACGAAATCAGGAAAAGAGTTCATCTCTAAGCAACTTGAAACACAAATTTTTGAAACCCTCTGAAGATGATTTAACATCTTACAGTGCACCCAGAGACTCCAAGATAAAGCAATCTTCCAAGGAGGACTCAGCTCATAGGTCTTTGAGCAGCCGTTTCCAGAAACCCAGTGAGGATACTGCACTGTGGACCAAAACACACACAGAGAAGAGGAATGAGAAATCAAAATCTGATCAAAAATCATCAGGTACTAGGGAACAAATTGATGACAAAAGTTGGAAAAGAACTCCAAGTGATGAAAAAGAGAAGTCACAACAGGAGCACGCAAGTGATACCCCTGAGAAGAAACAGATTTTATCTGACAGTAAAACATCATCTTCTAGGTATTTTATGAACATCTTTACTTGGTTTTTATTTGCTGTGTTTTTCATGGCTAAATATAACAAAAGCTCTATTTCCTTTTTGATGGTATAAGCACTGATTATATCAAATCTCTTAGGTTTGATGGAGGAGTCTTAGCCTTCAGCTAAGGGCAGCTAGAAGAAGCAAGTTAAGCAGAAGTAGTGAATATCCCCTACCTGATCTGTCTCCTCAGCACATCTGAGAATTGCTAATGATAAGTTATTTTCTGCTTCTTTCTAATGTTAGTTCAAACTGCAGTGAAATTGGCCTCTTAGGCAAAAAAATCTGCAAAATATCTTAACAGTCATTAAATTTGTAAAATACAATCTTGAAACGTTAGAAAATGCTGACTAAAAGCTGAAATAATTAATACAGCAGGGATAGGTCTGCCACTTGTGAGATGAGCTCATAGGCTAAAGTAGTAGCATATGAAAATATTAGAAGCTATTTAATAGAAAGTGTCTTTTCTGTGGTGAAGAGGAAGCATTAATAGGACTGAGAAACACAAACTTAATAGGCAGCAGGAATTTAGTTTTCTGTGACTTGCTTTTCTGAGAGACAGTGGAGAGTAGTTAGGAGAGGTGGTCAGACAAGTAACTGGTAGAGAAATGACCTTTTGCTCTGCTCAAGGCCTCCTTTTCTCCAGTACTAGCAGCTTTCTGGTTCTTCCAGTGATTTGACTAGCTTGGTTGTTACTATGAATCCTTTCTTTCAGATCTTTCCAGTAATATGTAGGCATGTGCAAAAGTATTTTAGAGTCAGGGTGATTGCATTTAATTGCTTGGGAAAGGTGAACAAATAAATATTTTCAGTTGGAGTATTTAAGAAGAATGATATAATTTGTTTGAAAAAAGCATTTAATGAAATGAAGTGAAATATAATTCCTTCCTTATGTGTTTATGTCATTTGTTTGCAGAAAAAAACTTCTTATACCAGGGTTATGAAGTATTTATTTTATAATTATTCCTACATGTAGTACTTATATACCTCATAGTGTATTTCCAAAGAAAAAATGTACATTAATGGATATTGCATGACTGACCAGAAAAAGGCACCTTAGTCTACACAGTTCTTTTTATTTTGTATGTTGAGTATTTTTTCCAGATTTTACTTGCTATACTTTGATAGAAGCAAATGAAATTTGAATTTTTATTGATAGGGAAAATATAAATTATTTGCATGATGTTCACTTAATCTGTTTCTTTTTTTAAAACATGAGCTTGCATGGCAGGAGTAGTTCCACATTTTGGCATGACTAGTTTGTACACACTATGTTCCATTCATAAATGTTTGTCATGTCTTGTTTTATTCTTTATTTTATTGTTTGCCTAGGTGTTATTTTGCTGGAAAATGAGAATGAGAAATATATTTTTATAGTTGTTTTAGTTACTCTGAAAAAATGATCTGGTAGTATTAAACCTGTGATGTATGAGACATTAGACATTCAAACTTAATGATACTTTTTCTTCTCCTACATATTGCCCTGATTGTTACTGCATTGAAGTGCCTGGTGTTTACTGGTTAAATGCACTTTGTAAACTTATGAGACTTCCTCACCTGTTGAGTCCTGGTTTGTTCATGACTTTGTTCAGGCACAAGATCTGCACAGTCCACAGCTGTTTTCTGCCTGGCGTTGTGGGGTGGGGATGGGGTGGAAGATGTGGAGCTGGTTGGTGCTTTGTGTGTGTGGTGTGTTGACCCCAGCAAGCAGCTAAGCACATCCCAGCTGCTCGCTCATTCTCACTCCTGCAGAGGGGAGCCAGAAGAGTAAAAGGGAGAAAAACTCATTATTGGATAAAGGCAATTTAACGAGTGAAGGAAAAGGACTACAACATGTGATGCAAAGGCAATCAGTTCCTCACCACCTCCCACTAGCAGACAGATGCTCAACCAGTTTTTGAGCAGCAGCTACTTCAGAAAGAC
The DNA here is from genome assembly GCA_013399455.1 of Anthoscopus minutus. Taxonomy (NCBI): domain Eukaryota; kingdom Metazoa; phylum Chordata; class Aves; order Passeriformes; family Paridae; genus Anthoscopus; species Anthoscopus minutus. The sequence goes on along the minus strand of VWYI01013685.1, from coordinate 11,699 downwards.
TGCTCTCTCCAGGCTTTTTTTTGTTGGGCATGACATTATGTAGCATGGAATAGCCCTCTGGCCATTTTGGCTGTCCTGGCTATGACCCCTCCCAAAGCCTCTGCTCGTTCCATCTTGCTTTCTGGGGGTGCACAGTGAGAACCAGAGAAAGCCTTGAGGCTGTGTAAGTGCTGTTCAGCAGCAGCCAAAACACGGATGTGTTGTCAGCGCTGTCTCCAGAGAAATCCAAAGCTCAGCACCAGAGGGGCTGCTGGTCACTAAGTAATGAGTGGCTTAGGGTTGCTCAAAGAGTCACCATCTAAGGTATTACCAAAAATAACATAATTTTAATATAAGTCTATAAAAGTAATAACAGCTAAATTTGGTGGTAGATTTCACTCTATTATTTACTACGTGAATGAAACATACAAAGGAAAACTGAGTTAAATTTTTTTAGAATGTTTTTACACAGTCTGAAGACACAAAAGGGTTAGGGGGACCCTTCCATTGAGTCACAAGGTTCTGAGCAGACCCTTGCTTTCTAAACTCCTGATGGAGTTTAAGTGTGGCTAGGTCCAATCTTTGTCTCAGACTTGATCAACCATTTACATGTCAAGGATTACATCTGTAATTTATTAGGATCACCTGAAGAGCCAGCGTCCAAGATATCAGCAAGAGGTGATCTTCGTATGATGTAAAAGTATGAGTTCACCACAGGTGAAATTTTTATATGGCTTCTGATATAGCAGCAATCTGAACATATTTACAGTTTTAAGATGAATCACAAGATTTTAGCAGTACTTAATTATTGTCTAATTTTACATTTATATAGTTATGAGTCAATAGGATTTATTACAATCCCAACAGTGACAATTATAGATCTGAGATTGCAACATTCATACTCTACTTGCTGTAAGGTATATTAATATATATATGTACGGTATATTAATTCACAAGTGCATGAACATGGACCAAAATAGATATATAGGGATAGAACTGTGTAAATGTATAAAAATACATATCTGTGAATATATAAAAAATTCCTGTTAAAGAGTTCCTCTTGAGTTTAGTGCTCTGATCTTTGCAGACTGGGGAGCCGGTGAGTTCTGAGAGGGGTCCCAATCAGTGTGATGCTGGCAGAGCCCACAGTGGTCCAGGAGAGCTCAGACGGCCTCACATAGCACTGCCCTTTGTGTGGTCGCCACATGCTGGGCTGCAGTCATCAGTAAATTTACATCCTGGCCACAGTCTGGCTCAGCCACTGCAACTTTGACAATTCCAGTAGCAGTGGTACTGTTCCACACTGGCTGTGGTTCAGGTGAGTAATGATCAGACACTGCCAGGGGCTGACTGAGCATTTCTGCCTTTGTTCCCCATCGTGGCAGGCGCCAGGAGTTCCAGGTGTGCTCCCACCTTAGCCTGGCAAGAGTGCCTGCTACAGTCAAGGGATTCTTCACTGGTCCACAAAAGCTAAAGCATAATGGGAATACCTGGGATTGCAGAATGGCCTGGTAAGGAGAGGGCTAGGCACAGTGTGGAGGAAAATGCAACACTGCACTGCTGTGGAAAAAAAATTCCATCTCATCCAGCCTAACAGAGCTGAGACCTAACAGAGCATGAGAACATGTAGTCATTGAGTAGAAGTTAGTGATGCCATTGCCTCAGTATTGTTTTCTTCAAAGAAGCAGCAACTCCTTCCAATTTGTTGTTGTTGTTGATTTGGTTGTTGTTGTTGAAGTAATGGTGATTCACTTTTTTTAGTTGCAAGTACAAAAACAGTAATGTTTTTTAACTGCCACATTTACTAAGTGCAGTGGTAATTGTAACAGGACAAAGCTGCAGATTTTGGGAAATGAGATTGTGTGAGGAAGTGGTTTACTTGCTCTAGTTCAAAGAATTCAATTATTATGATAGAAAAGATAATTCTTTTCCTCACAGAAGAGAACTAGATGTAGAAACTGTTCAGATGATATTTTCTTTTGCATGTGTTTTCCGTTCTGGTGCTGTTAAACCCATTTGTGCATCTTCTTTGATATTTTAATCATATTTCTTAGCCAATGCAATTACTAAGCTGACTCATTAGTAAAGTGGGGATAACTTAGGCCTGCAAAACCATATAGCCTCTGCTTATTGACATAACTTACTTCCAAGTTCTTCTAAGATGATTTCTTAACTTCTGAGATTCTGTGTGTTTTGAAATAATGAATAACATGTCTTCCTGTTTCCTTCAGAAGTATTTTTTTCTTTTTTTTTGAAACATTTCAGTTTTGGATATGTGCGGTAGATACCTGTTGAGAGTAATTTCTAAGCTGCATCTTTATTTTTCCTCTTAAAGTTTCAATACTTGTAATACATGTACTCTTTTGGTAGTGTTGTCAGTCACAAAAAGTAAATCTTTGAGGTGAAGGCTTGAATTAATAGGTGTTGCTGGTTCAGTTCCACATCTCTCATGCTGAAAGTATGGCTTTTAAATTTTATCCTTTCTAAAGCACAGAGGAAGCTTCTTCAGCCTATAAATCAAAGTGTTTTGGACAGTTATGACACAGGTTAATTAAAAGTGCTGATTGGATGTCCAAGGGATCTCCCCAGAGGAAAAGTCCATCATCTAGTGTTTGCTGGAAGTCACACTTAATAATGTGACTGCTTCAGAGTTTAATTTGAGAGAAGATAAAAAGGAAATCAAAACAATGTCTCAAGTCTCAAAAAGTTCAGACAATGATTCAAGCACTAGCACAACTTCAAAAAAGCATATATGAATTAATAAACACCTTTTGTTCCCTTATTTTGAGGTAGTTGGCCTTGCTTTGAAAGATACAGCTTAAGGAAAAGTGGGAACTTAATCTTTAAATATTTTGTTTCTGGCGAAATTAAAGTGAATTCTGCTGAGTTTTGGGGGTTTGGATTGGGCATCTTGAAAATGAAGAAAAGCAACTGTAGTTTTCTCAGGACTGGGGAGATCTGGTGCATAAAGAGGACACCATCTTCAAAGATTTCCCATTCTTCAAATGCTACAGGGTTCAACCATCAGTTAGTAAATTCTCTCTCTAGCAGCAGGTTTGAGTAGCAGCTACTTCAGAAAGACTGCTCTCTCCAGGCTTTTTTTGTTGGGCATGACATTATGTAGCATGGAATAGCCATAATATCATAACTGTACTCTTGTGTATCTTTTGTGTTAGATATTTTGCTTCTAGAGTTGATTTGTTTTAGGCTTTCCTAGGGTCAGAGAACAAGACCCAAACTTACTTGATGTCTTTTTGCAGTATTTCTTGGAGTCCTTGTTTAATAAGTATCATAAAAAGTCATATGCTTTTTTAAATACTAACATTAGGTACAATACTCTTTATTACCACCTGTGACTTCTCTAGGGGACTTCATATTTTTAAAATGGTACCAGTTAATTTTCTATGGAAACTCTGCTGTATCAGTCATAAAATACTCAGATGCAAGGATTGTACTGTAAGCAGATAAATACAAGAAAAGAAGTGATTTTCAAGAGGTAGAAGGACATTTGACAGAGTAACTCAGAAATGGGTGATTTTGCAGAAGCTGAGAAGTAAAAGCATGGCCAAAGCCAGAAAGAAGAATTAGAATGTGATAAAATAAGTCCTTCTGTTTTTCTTTCCTGTGTTTTTTTCCTGCTTATATCTGCTACTGACTCTTGATGGTTTTTTCATGCTGGGAAAATGTTCATAGATAGTGGTTTTCATTTGATTTGATCTCAAAACTAAAAGGAAACAAACATCATAAAAATTTTATTCAGGCTCTTTGGTTTTAGAGTCCTTGGCAACTTCTGTCTGCAAATCCATTTTTATAATATGTCTTTTTCAATTATTTTGCCAATAGAAGCATACGTACGATTATAGTAGGCTTATCATACTTAATTACACAGGTGACTACTGCACTGTTTTTCGGTGGCTTTAGTGCAGCTGGTGTTTTACAGATCATCAAAGGATGAGCCGCCTCGGGTCCTTAGCGAGGAGGAGATGAACAGACTGGGTGCAAGGATTGTGAAAGCAGAACTCATGGGAGACACGGTAATGGCTGTGAAAAACTGTCATGATTTACTGCAATTTTTGTTCAAAGCTCACAGACATTTAATTGTTTGGGTTTTTTTAAAGGGTATTGATTCCAAAGAAAAAACTTCCAAAGTTTGGTAGGATTTGAAGATACTGCTTTTACAGTAATTTCTGCTTTAAACGCAATAGTTCATAGACTAGAGGATTCAGGACCTCTGGCTTTTTAGGATAAGCAGCGTATCCAAAACCAGTTGCTCTCTACACTTTTTATAGTATTTATTGTCTTTTTATAAAAAAGGGAGCAGGTGAAAACTACAAAGCTCCCTGTCTTTGTTACAAGGTAAACAGTGTCTGGAGCTTTACTTGTTTCATCGGCTTGTCACAGGTAGGTGCTTGTGGTCCATAGGTCTGCTGAATAAGGCTTATTAATTATGATATGGGAATTGTAAAACTGAAAGGAATAGCATATGCCCTTGCAGCCAGCTCTGCACTGGGAACAGCTGTGGAATGCTTTGTGGTCCTGCACTGATTGAGGTTGGTCTGTGGAGCTGGAAACAGCTGCACATTTAATGTGGCTTATTTCAGCCAGCTACCTGAAGGAACAAGAATTTCGCTCTTGTGCAACACTAAATTTGGAAGTTTATGTACTTTTTTTATTACATTAAATATGGCTATATTAAGTTAATTCTGTTCAGTAGTGCTATCTGGAAGTTTCAGTTATAACAAGGTCAGAGTCTGTTAGTTATTAAGCTGTGTTTTTCAAGTGCTGGCTCTGAATAGCTGCTCTTAAACTATTTTCATATTTTTTAGGAGCAAATGCTATCACTGTGGGCTTTTGTATTTATTTTTTAAGATTAATTTTACTGCTGCTGTTTAATTTGCCTCTTGTGACATAATATTTACACAAAAATCTGTATCTTTAAGAAATAATAAATACATATTTATTTATAGTAATGTATAAAACATGTTATGTCTCCAAGTGGTAAATTGTAAGAGCTATATAATTCTTAAGACCTATTGATTCTTAGATTTGTGGAAAGTTTGTTTTGTCATTATTGCTGGACTAGGACATGGTGTTGATCCTTGTTAAAGCTCCTATCAGATAATTAAAATTTTGTTAGGAGAAAGTGTCCATTTTTTAAATATTTTGTTTTCAAACCAATTTTATATTATGAATTCTTTTCCCACAGAATTTAGACATAGATGTGTGTATGTAGCTTTAAACATTTGAACAGCAATACCTTATCTAGAAATCCTGTCTTTTTTAAATGTTATTAACTTTGAAGGTAAGTTAAAAATAACTTGAAGCAATGTATTTCCTGCTAAGGTATAGTGTTAATGATTTAAATAGATGTGTCCATATGTTAATCTTTAGTTTTTCCTAGTTAGGTCTAAAAAAATATACACTAATGATGAAAAATATGTTTATGAAAGTAACTATGTAATAGGTTTGTGAGGGACTGGTGTAATGTAAGCTGTCTGTACACTAGTTGCTAAAGTACTGGGGAGAGGAAGGTTTTCCAAAGACTGATGGAAGGCAGCAAAAATTTGTAAACTTTTCTTTATGATACTGTGCAGCTTCAGTAGCATTGCTGAAACAAAACTTCAGGCACAAATCTGATCTTTTTCTTTTCAACCTGATAGGAACTGAATTAAAGTGATTTGATGAAAAATATCCATATATGCTGTGGGGAAAGTGTAATTAATTTAATATTCTATCATTTCATTTTGTTTAGAACCAAATCATGTGGCACAAACCAGTACTACAATTTTATTATTATTTTTATATATAGTTTTCTATATATGCACTCTGAATCAACCTAGTTAAAAAAACTAAAACCAAACAACAGTTTCAATAATAAAATAGCTAATATAATATGTATAATATATAACAGAATTGTGGCATTTTAAATACTTTTCATGGTCTTTCTCTAATCAAATTGAAAATGCAGCTTGTTTAAGCAAGTTCAGCCCCACACATCAGAACAGATGGTTAGGTAACAGCCTGTCATGGTGGCTGGAGCTTGAGGTTGGCCATGTGGGCCAAATGAATTCTGAATCTATTTTTGTTAGTGATTTGCTGCCTGATGTTGATCAAATGACTTAATTTTGGGGCAGCAAGTATGGACATGATGGTTGGAGTTCACTCAGTGAAACTGGCAGAGGGGTTAGACTATAAATGTTCTGTTCTTTAAAGGTTGATAGACTGGCAGTTCCTAGCAATCCAAGATATTCTGAAATACTTGTATTTGGTTAATAGGCAGATGGATAAAGGAGCAGGAGCATCAAAACCAATTTGCACAAGACTATAAGCAGCTCTTATTTTCTACCTCTTGTACATTTTAATTCTCAAAATAAGGTCTGAAGTGCAGAAGTTTGACATGGAGTGTAGAGAGATGTGAAATGTCATAGCAAAAATTTCTGAGAGATATTTCCCTAGACCCATAGAGCTGATGTATGGATGCAAAAGTGTGTATGTGTACAAGAGGAAAAAAAGGATGTGATGTGTTCAGGCTTCCTTATTATAAATGTCCTATACATAAAGTAATATCTATGCTTAGTTATGCAAAGTATTTATTAGTAGAACTTAATATAAGTTTAAGAATATGTTTTCTGGTCTTTTTATGGCAATACTTGTTCCTATACTTCAGATGCCTCCATTCTGAACGGTTTTTTTTATGTTATATCCTATAAAGAACTGTGCGCTGATGTGTTTTCTTTAGTCTTTTATGTCATTAGAATTTAAAATGTTTCAGCAAAACACAAAAATGAAAATGAATAGTTCATTTTGATATGAAAATCTCCTAAAAGTTTAAGATAGTTAAACTAACAGAAAACTATCACTTTCTTTGAAGGATTTGGCTTCAGAACTTCAAGCAGAACTTGACAATGCTCGCAAGTTGAGAGAGACTCAAGGACAGATTCCAGCAAAGGCTGGCAGAGAGGTAAGTGGAAAAAATTTTTCTTTTCTTTGCACTAACACAATGGTATATACAGGCAGCAGCTGAATTAGAGAACATCAGATGTACTTAGGAACATTAGAAAGTGTGACCTCAGATGAGTGATTGTCCAAATTGAATTATACCTTTTGTTGGTAAACAAAACTTTCTCTGCGGTACTTTAGCAAATTCAATGTTTTTTTTTTACTCATAATATTTCCTTAGCGAGGATATGTATCTTCCATTAAAAATGAAACTGATATGTGCTGGCTGTTACATAACTGCTGTCTCTGAAGAAGCTGGCACTTCAAATGTTATTCCTCTTGAATGGTGATATTTAAAAAATGTAAGAACACTTCTGTACCAACACACTTATAAGGAAACAAGGTTAGGATATTAAGTTATGAACTCTTTCCTCGTGATGGAGAGGAAACTTCCAGGCAAAAACTAATATTCTTGTTCAATTTGACCCCAGTTCCACAGTGAAAATTCATCTTCTAGTGAGGTGAGTTTGAAAAGCCACTAACATTTTTTTGTCCAAAAAGGCTTCATGTCTCATACACCAACTAGTGTTTGTCCAGTCTTCAGAAGACAAACTAAACTGAATTATAATGTGTGGTCTCTGCTGACTACCTTGTGACAATAGTATTTAAGTCTCACACCCTGAATTCACAAGAATTTAAAATTCCAAAAGCTCTGTGTGGGTAGGCTCTGCTTCATTGCAGTGCAGTTCTTTCGCATGTTTTTCATATATGTAAAAAAAACACCCTAAATAAAGCAGGCTGGAGTTGTACACAGGAAAAACTTCATTCAGATTTTAAAATTGAGAAGTAAAGAGTGTGTTGTGGGTGGGCCTCAGAAATGTGGTGGACACCTGTTCCTTAGATTCTGAGTTATGAATAACAATTTTGGTCAGGCCTGGTCTTAACCATAAATCTGATTTTTATCTTATTTTTTAATTAAAGCATTTTTGCAGCTAACAGTCATTGCAAAAATATCTAATGTAAATATTTATGAATATGCCTTGTCTGTGCCTCTTTCCTGGATTTTTCTAGCCTGTATTATGTGGTAATTGAGTATGAGCAGTCCAGCAGAGCTGACAGTCTGTCCTAAGCCCTGTCTTTGTGATGCCAGGGTAGCCTTACTGGTTTTACACTTTCAAATTGGTTTTGACTGCTGGGACACAAGCAGGATGTGTTTGGTGCTCCTGTCTGTCAAGGGCCATCTATGTCACTCTGTGTGTCTCAACAGCCCAGATGTTCAGAAACCATCCCATAACACCAGGGAAGCTGATTTGTGAAGGCGTGTCTGAGTCTGCGTGACTCACCCTTTCTGTGGTATGCCCCACCCAAGCACCAGCCTCAGCCCCTTCAGCCAGGTGTACTGAAGTGAGGTACCTGGAACAGTTTCCACAGAAATGGTTTTCCAAGTGGATATCTTATTGATTCCAAAGTTTGATAGCTTTGCCTCCATTATCAGTAACAAACATGAAGCATTTTGTTTCAGGCAGGTCTTGTCACTGCTTCTGCGGAGCAGCATGGCCAATGTCATGCTGGGAGGTCCTAAAGTGTGGCTTTGCCTTATTTCAATTTCTGTTGGGAGTGCTGGGGAGATAAGTCAGGAAGCAGTGAAGGCAATTTTGAATTCATCTCCCTAGGAAGTTTTTTTTTTAATTAATTGGGCATGGATCAATTTCCCAATTCTGTTCCCTAGACTGAGTGAAGACTTACGCTGGTATGAGGGGGTGTATGAATGGCCAGGGTTGGTACAGAGGACAGAATCAATTCTTGTGATAGAGGTGCTGGTTTATTCTGCCTTAAAACGATCAAGAAACTACAAACTGAAGGGACTATGAACTGCTAGCTTAAATCCTATTTTAAACTTATATCATTTTATTTTGTTTATAAGTGAGAATAGAGGAAAATCTAGGTTTTACAATGTGACTTAGTGGCTAGTTTTGTAATTTTTTTTGACTTAGACAAGAATTCTACCCCAAGCAGTCTCAAAAATGTGGCTGTGAAGTACAGGTTTCAGAACCAGATGTTTGGAGTTTAAAAACATGTTTCTCAGCTGATATGTTTCACCAAGTCTCAACTTGGGTAGAACCGCCCTGTTGTTCACTGCAGGCTGCCTTAAATATGTAACTCTATTAATTTTAGTATGAATACAGTTAAATTATCTGTTAATGGAATTTGGGGTCTTAATGGGTATTGTACTTAAATGCTTGGGCCACAGTTAGATTGTCCTTGTTTTGTCTTTAAGTTTGAGCAGGAGACAACTTTAAGGGTCTATGGAAATCAAAAAACTTCTGATTTCATTTGGGAGAGAATGAAATTATGCTTATTTTCTGATGCTTATTGTCTAATTTGTCATGGGCATTTTGAGAAGGCAAGGCTGCACTTTTGAGTCCTAGTGAAACTGTGTAAAGGCTGCTGTACCATAGGGTTTCTGAGTTAGGACAGGTGATGAAAATTATACCTTCTGAATTTAAGGAAACAGCAGAAAATTGTGGAGGCTTCAGCATTTAGAAAACAACTTCCACGTGTTCATGGTTTACCTCTTAAATACAATTTGTATGTCTGTTCTGAACATGCTACACAACTCTAGGTTTTATTACATTGTTTATGAGGATGTCACCACTGCCATTGTTAATACCAGTCACAACTGATGTAATTTCTACTTCTATTCAGTATTTTTATTTAACAAACTATATCTGGAACATTAGCGCTCCTTTGAGATACATAATTTGCGGTGGGTTTTGCTACTACAAAAATTGGAAGGTAAAAGTTTAAATGAGTAAGAGGCAGAATATAGAATATATCCTTTGGAAGGGACTTCCCATGAGCATTTAGTCCAACAACATGCTGGTGGATGAATATAGTATAAGAGTATGCATCTTTTAAAAATGTTTTCAATCCCAAATGGATTATGGCTTAGAAGAAAGCTTCTCAACCCTAGGCTTTTTTCTTTATTCTGTAGAACATAATTAGTATGCAGGAAACAGAAAGTAGTCTCTGCTGAGCAAATGGTAGAGACAGTTTTCAATAATGATGAATTGCATTTGAAAGACAAAATCAATACAAAATTGAATGAAAGCTGGAAGGTGGTACTTTAAGCAGAATAACATGGTAGGCTGAGTGTCACTGATTACATAAAAGATGAGAGTTCTGAAAAATAGGAACAGCTATAGGCTTTTCTGTTATGCATTTGAGAATATGTAGGGAAAATATGAATTATTTAATCACAGAAACCTTCATTTGAATAGCTGAATTTTCTGTGGAAGTATTTCAGCCTTCGGTCTAGTATGAGTGTTTTTTTCTACTGAAGAGTATTCAGTGCTTCTGTGAAGCCTCTTGGGCACAGAAGATATCCGTACTCTAAGACTTGAATTTTGGCAGGCGCAGTATTTCACTTTAAAGTGGCTGACATGATGCTGCTTTAAAGGAAAAAACCTTTTCTTGGCTACCTGTTGCATCTGTAAGAGCAACAGACTTCAGGCCATTGCTTGTGCATCTGAGGTGGAAAAGATTTAGAGTGCAGGGAAAAGTTTATTTATAGCGTGAAAGGGGCTTATCTTTTAGTGAAAATTTTCATAATATTAAGAGCTCCACATACTTCAAGTGCTTCTGCTATTTTTATTTAATTATTCCTCTTGAGTATAAATAATAAGGTTGATTATGTTTCCAACACCTCCTGTCTGAACACAGATTTTGATGTATTGTCTGATCTTTAATTTGGATTCCTGAGATTCATTAGACTCCAGACTGAGGGAGAATTCTAGAGAAACTAGCTCAATATAAATATTTTCAAAATGCTTTTTAAAGAACGAACACTGTTTTTTAGAAAAGAAACTGAATAAACCAGCTTGGTTTAAATCTCAAATCCTATTTGTCTGAAGGGGGCCTACAGAGTAGCCAGAGAAGGACTCTGCTAGGAATTATGGTGATAGGACAAGGATGCAAATTCAAAGAGGTAAAATTTAAGTTAGATATTAGAAAGAATTTTGTTACTATGACGGTAGTAAGGTAAAGGAGCAGGTTGCCCAAGGAGTTTGTAGATGCCCCAATCCTGTCAGTGTCCAAGGCCAGGTTGGACAAAGGCTCAAGCAACCTGGTCTAGTCGGAGGTCCTGCCTGTGGCGAGGGGTTAGGACTAGATGATCTTCAAGGTACCTTCCAAACCCTTAATAATCTCTGATTCTCTAAAATTGAATCCATTGCTACCTACTATATAAAGTTCTGCATTAGGAGAGACAGGATGGAACATGCTGGATCTTAATCCAGAGAAATGATTTGCTGCACAATTACTATCCTGAGACAAGAGAACCCTGTGACATTAGGAGTAAGTAGCTGAGAGGAATCAGATGTGGAACAAACCTGAAATAATGTTCTATTGGTTCCAGGAATGATAATGTGGAAAAACAAGAATGTTTGTTTATTTTTCATATGTTTTCAAGACTGACCTGTTCACAAACAGCTTAAAAATGACAGTGATTCCTTGGAGAAAGAGACAATTGCCTCAAAGTAAGGTTGTGTGTGTATGTGTGTGTGTGTGTGTGTGTACATGCCTGTATACATGTAAAATTCAGATAGCAATTAGTACTTCAGAGGAGGAAGTGAAAGAAAGAAGAAAAATAATGCTTCTGATGTGTGGGCTTTTTTAATTTGAAAAGAAACCAAGCCAACGCTAAACAAACAAAAAGGAAGCAAAAGCCAAATCACCCTGAAAATCAACATTCAAAATTGCAGGTGTGCCAGGTTGTTTAA